>PVJI01006090.1:0-89969 GCA_004026765.1 Micronycteris hirsuta
AGACAGACTTGCATTCTAACGAGGTCTGGGGGATTTGTGTGCACATCGAGGTCTGGAAAGCACTGCTCTAAAGCACAAAACCCAGGCCCAGGATCACTCTTGCCCAGGTCTGGGGGTAGTAACCGTAAGTGTCAATAAGTATTTGCTCAACGAATGCCAAATATCATCTAAAATATGCATGGTAACCACCAGTTGGGGTGGTTACAATGCTTTCATTTCCTTTTTCTCTGAGGCCTCAGTGGTCAAGTTTCAATAAGGCACCAGTCTGGTCTGAGCTGATTGGTCACATAGGAGACACCTGATCCACAATGGGCCAATCGGTTGATCTCTCAGAAATTTGAAACTTCAGCCCAAAAACAGGTTCCTGGAGTAATAAATAGCAAGTCATAGAGACCACCTTTGTTGCCCCTGTGATGTATCAAGCATTGTGTTTTATGTGTGGTATAATCTGAGCCTCAGCCGAGGACATGCTCATTGATTTTAGATGGAGGGGAAGGGAGGGAGAGAAACATCGATGTAAGAGAGGTACATCAAATGGTGCCTAGCCTGTGTGACCCAATCAGGGACCGGACTCAGCCTAGGCATGTGCCCTGACCAGGAATCAGCCCTGTGAGGTCGGTTTATGGGACAACAACCCAACCAACCGAGTCACTACGGCCAGGGCATACTCTGCTTATTTTTTAGATGAGGCTATGCGGCTCAGATGTTCAGTAACTCTCCCAAAGCTTCAAGGCAGAGGCAGCACCAGGAGAGCTGAGTGATTGGCTGAAACTGAGCCATGTGGTGTGGTGCAGTGTAGAGATACTGTCATCAACTTCTGCCACCAGGTCTCCAGGCTGCCCAGCTTCACCATGATTGGGTCAAACGCCCAGGAAATGGCCTCTGTGCAGTGGGGAGCAAGACCCAGCTCTGTGAGATGCCCACTGCAAGTGAGGAAGGCTGCCCTGGGGACAGAGTAAAGGGCAGGAGAGATGGGAGAGGGGAACATAGAGAACCTCCATTCCCCAAGCAAGAGTAGGGCGCTGGCTGTCAAACTGCGGGAGAGGACAGAGAGCTCCCACTGTGAGGACTGTTGGAGCTCTGACTCCCTTTCCTCCACTCCAGTCAGTTAGCAGCTAACTTGCCAAAGAAAAGGTGTGGGCAGCTTATTTTGGAGGCAAAGGGCAGGGGCAGTGGAAAAGTTTACATCTTCCTCTGAGGAGTGGGCACCCAAGAGGCCGAGGGGGTCGAGGCAGTGGGATGAGCCAGGACGACGGAGGCCTTGCGGGGGCCAGAGAACGAGTCCGTATTGGAGAGGGGGGTTGGGGCCTCACTGGCTGGAGGCCCCGACTGGTCCCTGACTTGTGTTCTCGAGGGACAGGGTTCCAAGTGGAAACTGTCATTCTGAGTGACCCTGGGCAGGTCAGCCTCTGACCACCTATGAAGACAAAGCCAATCAGCAGCAGAAAGTTTCTATCAGAATCCAAGCCTCAGCAGGTGCAAGGTTGTTTGGCTTTATTGAAAAAAACAGACAAAAAACACCCAACCAACTTGCTTTATGAGCACTAACACAGTGGTGGCCACCTGCCATCACCTGACAATCAAATGTCACACAGCACTCACACAGGTCACACCTTGGGTGGCTCACACCTTGGGTGTCATATACCCAGTGGCATACTGACCCAGCGTAGCCACACTGAAATACACTTCTCACTGCACACGTCTCTCTAAAAAAAATTACACAATCATCAGGTCTGAGAAGAATCATTTGCTCCCCTCAGTGACGAGGGTGCAAAGCTGGATAGCACCAGCTTCTGACTCCTCGCAGTGGGGTGGGGGCATGCCCAAGCACGGTGAAGAGACCCGTCAGGAAGGTATGACTATGGCCAGAATGTGGTCAGAGGCCTCCTTTGCTGCTGAGAGATGGGAGGGATCTGTCCCAACGCCCACAGGTGGGGGTGCAGTGTCCCCAAGGCCCCTGCAGACTGAGACGTAAATAGCTCCAGGCCCACGCGGCACCTAGTTTGCTGATGAGGGTGGCTAGCTCCTGTTTCTTCTCTACTTTTTTCAAGGAGCAAAATTCAGAGTAAGATCTGGCAGTTCTGGAAACTTGTTCTGGTTCCTGAGACAACCACGGCAACAACGGAGTAGGGAGAGGACCCTCTCCAAGCACTTCCCACTGACCCTCACAGCAGATGGGAAGAGGGACCCTTCCTCTGGAGGGACCCGCAGGGCTGGGTGAGGAGACAGAGCTCCCCTCAGTACCTGACCTGGACCTATGGCTCCTTCAACAAAGAAAGTGGCATCCTTCCATTCCCAGCTCTTCAGAGGTCATCGTGCTACCCTCAAGGGCTCGGCCGCCTCCTGCTCCAGGGCCGAGAGCTCCTTGGGCAACCCCTGAGGCTGAGCCCTTCAGTCTGGAGGCACCTGCTGCTGCCAGATGTGCAGGAGCAGCTGTGGGGCGGTGGGTGCCACACTGGGGGCAGGCGAAGGGGTAACATGGAGCCTGAGAGGAGGAAATGCAGGAGTGCGGACTCCCTGTACTGACTGGGCTCAACCAGCCTGGGGCAGCTGAATTCATTGAATGGCAGGGCCACAGCATGTCTAGTTCTGAGGCCTGCCCTCCCTACAACAGACAGGTGTTTAGGCAGAATTTTAGACTCCCCAACCCTGCGTCAAGCCCTACACTCTTTAAAAATTCTTATGAAGAAGCATTTCTTTGTCTAAGGAGCCCTTGAATGTTCCACCCCAACGGTCCAGCCCTGGCCTCCCTGCCCTCACCAGTCCAGCCCAGTCAGGCACCCAATGGGCTGGGCCACGCCAAGCCACAGAAGACCAGAACGAGGGGCTGTGTGTGCCCAGCAGCTTGGCCTCCCTGGAGGGCTTGGCTGTAGCCTCATCTGGTGGATGCCTCGGTGGACAGCCACAGTGTCCTCAGGAGGGAGGCTGAAACAGAGAGCCTCGAGGACAGATGGAGTGGGGGCCGATGGGAGCCGAAGTGTCCATTCTGTAGAGGGGAAGTGGGAACCAGCAGGGGAGGGGCCCTCTGGGTGACTCCAGCAGAGAGGGACACGTGGGAAGTCCAGGCTCAGCCTGTTTCCTTGGTAACTGGCCTTTTCCAAACCCAAGCCTGATGAGGCCCCATGTGGTGGGAGCCTGCAGATTTGCAGGGAAGAAGTGCCAGCCTGTGGGTGGGCTGCGAATGGGAGGCTGGCCAGCGCCCCCCAGGTAGCAAAGCGATAAGCGGTGCCTGGGAGGCAGAGGCTGGATTCCAGCAAGACAGACCTGCTCACCTCCAGCTCGAGGTTGGGGGCGGTTTCTTTAACAGTCATCTTTATTCCACTCGGAAGCAATCACAGAAGCTTCAGTGTTGGGATCACAGCTCTGAGGAGCTCCAGTGTCTCACATTTCCTCTCCCATCACATGATTCTCTGCATTAGCTGGATTTAGTGAGGAGAACAGCCGTATTTATAGAGATTTCTGAGTAGTTTTCCATTTCAAGGCAGGGTGAGGTTTGCCCAGAGCTGCTTCAGAGGGAGGGCTGGAGGAGGCCGGCCAAGAGGGCCAGCGGGAGCAGCAGCAGGAGCGGGGGGGCCCCGGACGGGGTGGCCGCTGAGGGATGAAACACAGGCATGAGGCTCGGAGGCTCCTTGGCTGCACTGGACGGAGCACATTTCTGTAAACTCAGCTCACCCAAGCTCCCTCTTTCTGTGCTATTACAAATGTTCTCTCCTCTGCTTTCTTTACATAGTCATTCCTTTCAAAATTATACCACATGTATATTTATGTAGTTGCCTCATCCTTTCCGGAAGATTATTTTTAGCATTTATATTCATGATCCAGGTCTGTCTGGGTTACACAGCCAAGTGTTTCTGCTGTAACTATCTGCAGCCTCCTGTTCAGACCCTCCCGAGACACCCCTTCCACTCACTCAAGATTCTTTGGGGAAAGACTTGAAAAGATGCAGGGTGATGTGGCAGGACACCTGCTCTTCCTCTGTGGGGGGTGAACCTGCCCATCCAGGACTTTCACAGCTGCCCACCCAGCGGGCTGGGCCCTACCTGCACCTGAGCATTGCTGAGACAGCATCCCTTCCAGAGCCGCCACGTAGTCATGGCCCAGCCAGTCGAGGTATGTGGTTTTCTCCCCCACAGGCTCTGCCCGGATTGTGGCATCCTTGAAAAGCAGATCTTGACCATGATATTCAGAGGAGTCGAACATTTTGAAACCATTCTTATTGTGGTCATCTCCAAACAGGTCCTGGAAGCACCACAGGCAGACCTGCTTTTTATCTGGGCTCCCAAATGGTTGCCCAGGTGCTGCCTGCTGTTCACTGGTCTGCATACAGTGAACCAAAGGGCAGGCAGGGGGTTGCGGGCACCAAGACTCTGACTTGAAATCATAAGCTTGACAACTCATTGACCTCTGTCATCAAATGGGATTTGGAGTAAGATATGATGAAGCTACCACAGTAAAAAGGAGTAAAGTGGCTATCGATCTTTTTGTGGGGGGTGCTCAATGATCCTCTTGAGGATCTAATGAAAGCTATCAGCTTTCTCCCCAGAAAAATGCAAATCTACGCAGGGTGCTTCCCCCATGGCAGGTCAGCATATTTAGGGGGAAGGAGGTTAAGGTGGGAAGAGAAGGTGGGTTAGGACCCAGGGACCCTGCTGTCAGACAGCCTGGGTTCAAATTCTACATGTATTTTGAAAGTGCAGCCAATAGATTTGCTGATGGACTGGATACAGAGCATGAGAAGAAGACTGGAGTCCAGGGTGACTTCTGGGGAAACGGAAAGGCTAAAGTAGGGAAGACCAAGGGAAGAAGAACGTCCACCTTGGACTTGTTCAGTGTGAGATGCCTGGTAGAAATACCAGTTGAAATGTCAAATAGGCAGTTTTAAAGAGGCAAGTCTGGCCCTGGCTGGTGTGGCTCAGTGGACTGAGCACTGGCCTGCGAACCAAAGGGTCGCTGGTTTGATTCCCTGTCAGGGCACATACCTAGGTTGCAGGTCAAGTCCCTAGTAGGGGATGTGCAAGAAGCAACCACATTAAAAAAAAAAAAAAAAAAGAGGCTGAGATGGCAGCAGGACTGAAGATGTACACTTAGGAGCTATCAGTCAGTACTTGCAGTACATGGATGCAAGTTGATGGCATGGGACTGGATGAGATCCACAGAGTGTAGGTGCAGCAGAGTAGAGGGTTTAGGACTGAACCCTGGGTGGTTACAAGCCTAGGGAACCAGAGGAGGAACCAGAAAAGGAAACTGGGAGCAGCGGCCAGAGAGCCAGGCAGGTCCTCGGTGGGGGGCACTCAAGAGGCAACCACACATTGATGTTTCTCTCCCTCTCTCTCTTTCTTCCCCCTTTCCCTCTCTAGAAATAAATAAATAAAATCTTAAAAATGCAGGAGACAGAGGGGAGAGTGGTTGGAGGGATGTCCTTGGCTAAGTGAAAAAGCACAGAAATTTCCCCTCTCCCTCAGGCCAACTGAGTTCCTCCCGAGGTCCGCTCCAGGTAGTCTGAGGCGTCCCAGGGGCTTGGCTTACCTCTATCACCTACCCATGTAATGATGTAACCCCTGCCCTGACTCACCTGGGCCTTGTCCAGCAGTCCATACACAGCAAAGGTGTTGGTGTCCGGCCGGACCATGACAGCGCGGGACGGTATCTGTGCCAGGTTGCAGTCTTCAAACTGAAACACCTCGGCCCGGGCCCCATTGGGACACAGCAGCTGATAGTCCTCCGACCTGAGCGCGGCAGCCCATGGCTCCGAACTGTGGCCTGACGGGGAGGGAGAGAGAGGGTGCTCTTTTCCTGGAACCCCAAATCCTTGACTGGGGAGAGGAGGTGGCAATGTCTGGGGCCTCCCCAGAATTCTCCATTCTCCAATTGCTCTGCTCTGTTGCCAGGATGAGAGAGCCCTGCTGGGTCCAGAGTGTTGGCAGGAGTTGCTGTTCTAGGGAGTAGGGAGTCCTACTCTGTGACAGGCTTTGCCAAGCATTGCTCTATCCTCACGACAGCAACACAAGGCAGGTATGATCACCTCCCACTTTATGAGTCAAGAAACTGAGGGTCTTATCCACTCCTGGGCAAAGAACCCCATCTATGTGTTACAGGTTTCGGGCCCGAGAATGGAATAGGTTAATAAAGGTGGTGGTTCACCTCCTCCCCTAAAGCTGAAGTTTTCAAACCAGATGGCGTATAACATCGCAGGTGAACCCCTGAGAGGCCATTCTAAAGGACCCGGAGTTTTAAACCAGCACCCCAGTGGTTCTGAAGTAGGTGGTTGGTCCAAGGACTTCCTCAGAAACACCACTCTTGGGAGTTACATTATGTTTCTGTCTTTGTGTATCCGCCCCCTTCCCACTTCCAGAAGAAACTTCAGGTAGGCCCGTGAGTAGAGGTGAAAATATAGGGAACTGAGCAACCCTGGAAGGTGGGTGTTTCACTGCAGGTGGTTCTGAGATGCCTCCCTGACCGAAGACGGCACGGGGCCGGGACCACGCAGGGCTCACAAGCTCAGCAGGAACACTCAGCTCCCTCCACCCGGGGGGTGATCCCAGGGGCTCTAGGTGAGGTTGGCCTGGGAGAGGGGCTGAGGCAACGGGGCCTGGGGCACTTCCCAGCTCGCCACTTCGGTGGCCTTCATAGGCAGGGTAGGGTCTGAGATTTGAAATACTAACAGATGTTTTTCCCTGCACCAGCCTCCATCTCCCATGTGGGCCTTTCCTGGGCAGAGCATGTTAGGACAGAGTGGAAAAGGCTGTGCCTCAAGCGTCTGGGGGTTCAAAGCTTGGGTGTAGGCAGGGTATACGGAAAGGGCAAACGATGAGTGTTGGAGGCAAACAGCCTCCAGTTTTCTGAATGACTAAAATAAATTCTCTGACGGAGGGAGAACAGGAAGGGGAGGGAAGTGACGCATGCCAAGGGGCCCTGCCCCCTGACAGGACCCCAGGGGTGGGCTTAGGGAGTCCCAGAGCACAGAGTTCCTAGCTCTTTTTCCCAGAGGGAATTCAGGAAGGTGAGACTGGAGAAAAAATGGCAGCGACGTGAGTAGGATCGTGCCTTGCCTCGTTGCCGAGGGGCTGCGGAATGATCTCTACGGGTGGCATCGATCTGCCCGGACTGAAGACCAGATGCTGACATGAACTGATGGTCTGTGGAGAGAGGTCCCTGCCACGCCTCCCACACACCTCGGTACCACGTCAGTACCCCAGAGGGGGTCTCTCCATACTGACTGAGACTGAGTGCCTGCCACTTGGTGGAACATGGGTTTGGACTCCAGACCAGTAAAGACTGCCCTGTGTCCTGCGTTCCTGGCTGTGTGGCCAGAGGCCTGTTCTTACCATGAGGCTCTTGGGGCTCCAGGATCCCCAAGGGTCAGAGGCTTCTAGACTCAGTCTTTCCCATTGCTTCTTGGCTCCCAAACCCAGCAACACCCGGGGCCTGGACTATATTGGGGTGGGGAATGGCCCTTCCACCCTGGGGTCAGGCCTTGCTCTGGGCCCTGTCCTCTGCACATACCATTCGTGTTGTCAAAGACGGTTGTGTGCTTGACAAAGGCGACATCCCCGGCATTCTCAACCAGGCACCTGCCACACAAGAGGCCAAAACAGGTGTCAGCAGGGGTGTCCCAGCCTCTGCGCCAGCCCCCGGCCCACCTGCCAGGTCCACCAGAGTACCTGAAGGCGCCGCTGTGGCCGAAGTACCTCTCCTGGCTGTTGCCCACACACCTGTTGCGGCCCTGCTCGTCCCCCACGCAGAGCGCGCACAATGAAGATGGGTAGTGCCTGGGGTTGTTCACGGGCACGCAGCTGGCGCTGAAGAAGCCGCTCACCGCTGGGGCGCAGGGAGAGGGCGGTGTTAAGGGGCCGGAGCAGAAAGGGCAGCCAGGAAGGAGATGGGAGGGCTGCTTCCCCACGGGTCTGCCCACCCTGCCCAGCCTTCTGGCTCAAGACCACCCATGCGCTCCGCTGGCCGCCCAGCTCAGAGTGGCAGATCTGCTCCTGCGAGAATGAGAGGGATGAGGGAACACAGGGGTTGTCCAGATACAGGAACCCCATGGATGACCTCTGGTACGTGGTCACTGAGTCTTCCCCGGAACTCCCTCAGGGATGGGGAGCTCACTAGCTCATAAGCTATTTTGTTCCAGTCAAGCCCCTGTCCAGCTGTCTGGGAGCGGAGGCAGCCAATCCCAGCACCTCTGTGTGCTTGTGTAGGTGGTGGCAGCCAGGACAGAGGCGTGTGTGCAGTCTGCCCAAGGGTCGTGCCAGCTTCCTCCTGCCTTCCTTTCACCGCAAATGTGCACCACTTAGCGCATGGGGAGGGCCCCACAGAGGGCATGTGGTGGGCAAGCCCTTGGTCAGAGTGTCTGCAGCACTAATACAGATGGACAGCCGCTTTCCAATAGGTCCCCTAGATGCCCAAGGCTGCTGGGGGATGGGGCAGCTCCATGACCAGAGGTGATGCAGCTGGTCTAGAACCCATGCACACCCTGCTCCTTGTGCCCATTGGAGCCAGTTCCACCTTGAGTGAGTTAAGTGGGTAGGGTACCATGGCAGCTTCCACAGAACCACCAGATACCTGTCACCGGGGTGGCCAAGAATATTTCCCATCCTTCCTAAGAGCAAGGGCCACATCAAAGGGGAAGAGGAATCTCTGGGGCTGCCTTCTGCGGGGTCATGCTGGGAGAGGGCCCCTGACCCCAGCCAACCCCAGAGAAGATTTTGTGCATCTGTGTTCCCACAGAGGGCGGCACCTGTGAGGACATCACAGTCCTTGGGCTGGATGAAGCCGCTCTGCACGAGGGTGCCCACGGGGATGTCCCAGCCAGCAGGGCTGCCAAAGGCTGCGTGGCAGGAGCGCTTTCCCTGCAGCTCCTTTAGGGTGAAGGAGTCAGAGCTGTTCCGCTTCACCACGGCCACCACGAAGTATGAGTTGCTCCTGTCCTCCGCTAGGGAAGGGGACACCAGTGAGGCCCCTCCTCAGCGTCAGGGGCACCTTTCCAGGGTCCCTTCTTCCCTCACCCCCTTCCTTCTGCTGCTCTGCACTCCAGAGGGCCGGCTCTGCCCCTGCCTGTCCTGCCCGGTGTCCAGGCCCTGAGGGCTGGTGGCTGTGCAGGGAGCGGAGCCGGCAGTGGGACCCATCACTGGGAAGCAGCTTCTGGCTCTGCTTTTGGAGTTCTTTCTCCCACCTCCTCACCGGCAGCAATTCTCACCCAAGGGATTTATTTCTTTCCTTACACCCAGGTGCTATTTTTCTCACCTCCTGGGAGAAAGGTGGAGGCACAGCTGAGACACAGACACATTTTTTCACAACCAGACAGAAGGAACCTGAGGTCACCACTTAAGAGGACAGGGCACCAAGGCTTCAGGCCAGCCCCTGCGAAGACGTGCATGAGCTGACCGGAAGGTGGGCCACCTTCTGTGAGCCACATGGTTGGGTGCATGAGGCCGGGAAGGCCGCTAGTCCAGGATCAGCCTGCTTTTGTCTGGCCTCGGTTGCAAGCTGAGAATGGCTTTTATATTTTTAAGGCATTGTTAAAAAAAACAGGCAGCGAAGCCCGTGTGTGGCCTGGACAACCTAAAGCGCTTCCTCTCCGACCCTCACAGAAGGTTCACTGGCTCTGGCTGGATTTCCAACGACTGAACGCGACACCGAGGCTTGGGGGGCGGGCTCGCCCATGACAGACAGTACCACCCCCCGCTGCCTGAACGCGACACCGAGGCTTGGGGGGCGGGCTCGCCCATGACAGACAGCACCACCCCCCGCTGCCGACAGAGGCCCTGTGGGAGACCTGCAGCTTTTGAAAACAGCCTAAGGGGAAAGTTCATATGTATGTAAAAATACCAGGCGCCTCAGAGCCAAAGCCAGCAGCCTGCCCCCAGCACTCACTCACCAGCGTACTGCTCCCCAGCCGCTGGAACCAGGCCGTATGTCTTCCCTGCTGTGTAAATGTCCTCGCCCCCCAGGGTCACAGCGTCAATCTGCCCACCCTGTAGGGGGATAGAAAGAGTTGCCAGGCTGGGGTGAGCTCCAGGGTGGCTCTGGGTGTTGGCAGCAGATGAAGGTATCGGGGCCAGGTCTCTTGGGGACTTTGGCCTCCGGCTCCCATCTCCTGGTGGCCCCATCCTGCCCCATCAGCCCTCTCCTCCCACTGTGGACTTGTGTGGGCCGGAGGGGCGCTTTGAGGGCCAGGGGCCTTAGACAGACCCTCGCCAGCACCCCTGGTCATGGCTGTCTGTTTAATTCTTTCAGTAAATGCTTTCTGAGGGTGTCCTGTTGCCAGAAAAGGGTTGCCTGGTTGTGAGGGTCTCCTGAGCAGAAACTCGCATGGTCTCTGCCTTCCTGCGTGTGTGGGCTCTCCCCATGCAGTGCCAGCCTTCAGAGGCCCAAGGCATTGTGCTGCGCCCCGGCGCCCGGTGGAGGGCCGGCGCCTTGCATGGGTGCAGGACATCTGCCAAACGTGTGCGCACGTGGGTGAACGGGCTGGGCCTTAAAGAAAGCTGTCTGAAGGCCTGAGAAGGAGGTCCCAGGGATGAGGGGTAAGGCCCTGCCTCAGGAGGCAGGGTGGACCCTCCTGAGAGGCTTCGGTCTGGCCTGCACTAAGGGACCACCCTGAAAAATGCTTCTCACCTCAGGTCCCACCTACTTGCTCTTAAAAAGCAGGAGGGGAGGAGTCCGGGAACCCAGGAGCCGCCAGGACACCTGTCGCCATGGTAAGACTTCATCCCTGACTTCAGGACCTCGGGCTGCCACCGAACCCTGGCCTCTGTCTCCAGTCAGAGAAGTAAAACAAAGCTGAATGGGCCTCCAAGACCAGGACCAGCACCTTTAACTGCAGGTGGCAGTCATGTTAGTGATGCCAGACCAACGTAATGGGCCATGACAAGCGTTTAAAAAAAAGGAGTAGCCTTAGCCAGACTGCTTAGTTGGTTAGAGCATTCATTGTCCTGATACACCAAGGTTGGGGGTTTGATTCCCAGTCAGGGCACATACAAGAATCAACCGCTGGACACATGAATCAGTGAAAAAACAAATCGCTGTGTCTCTCCTTAAAATAAGAAAAAAAAAAGACTAGTATATAATACAACAGAAACTACCAGCATATGTTATACTTAGTATGTACACTGAGTATGTATATCTCTGGCTATAGAAAGAATTCTTTAAACATACATATCTGAAAGAAAAGTTTCGCAGACTAGACAGTGATTGATGTAAAGTGTATTTCTGACTGCGGGCTGCCGTCAAAACATGCAACAAATGATGACCCAAGCCCGCCCCTGCTGTGCACAGGGGAACTGAGAGGCAGAAAGGGGAAGGGCTTGCCGGGGGCCACGGGGCCAAGCTGGGCCAGTCTCGTACTCCTGGCCACCTGCTCAGGGTAAACCGCCCCCTCTGCCCTGTTCCCTGGGGTGGGGTGGCTGGTCCCTTGGGCCCTTCCTCCTCCCCTTTCCCTGTGGAGTTGTCACAGGAGACCCTCCCCTCCCAGGCTGTTCTGTGTCCCTAGACCAGGTGGGGCAGGGGAAGGAGGGTAAGGACCGTCCGGGTACTGCCACCACTTTCCACAGGGCCCGTTCTGCCGCTCCGGTCACGGCCCCCACCTGGATGCGTTCCATGCAGTGCTGGGGGGACTCAGCTGACACACACTGGATCTCCGGCCTGAGCCCCTGCCGGCTGAAGGCCACAGCCATGTCCCCACACTTCTGGATCTCAGGAGTGGACAGCACACACCAGTGCAGGTAGTGCGGCAGCCCTGTGTGAGTGTGAGCATGTGGTCACCACACACTAGCCTGCCTCAGGGGCTGACCAAGCATGGCCTATGGGGTTGGGGCCCTGGGGGCTGGTACTTCAGCTGGCAGAACTTGGAATCAGACCCAAGGGAAATTCTGGCTCTTTCCCTCATTAGCAATGAGGGGTAATTTATTTAGTGATCTGATCCTGTGTCCTCATTCAAAAATGGGGTCACTGTTCCTCTTTCTTGGGGCTGTGAGGAGGCTTGAGGGAGGCCATGGCCGCCATGGATCTAGCTCAGTGGCACACCATTTCCCTGCTGTAGGTGAAGCAGACATGGGGATGGGGGCTGGAGGCAGGAAGCCCATTTGTAGACTACTGTAGTAGTCCAGGAGAGAGACACGCCTGAGCTGAGCCAGGGCCATGGCCATGGGTGGGGAGGAGGAGTAAGGCATTGTGGAGGGACAGCGACAGGACTCGGTGATTTCAGTGTGGAGGGGTGTCCTCCCCAAGACAGACCCTGATGGCCTAGATCCCACCCCCTGAGAGAGGCGGGGCTTCAGGGAACAGCAGGCTTCCCAGTTTTGGAGAAGCCTTTTCCCCAAACCCCTGGAGGCAGGGCAGTGAGAGCAACAGGTTGCCCTCCTGGGGTGGTGTTTCCCCCAACCCCCACTGCCCCTACCATCTCTCCAGAAAACCCTGCCATTCTTGCAGCCAGGCTGGGCTGGAGCTGGTGGGAAAAGAGACAGGCGGACTTACCATTGGAGTCACAGAGGAAACCCTTCATGGCACGCAGGTACTCAGGGCCCAGCCATGCCTCATAGGTCTGTGTGGCGATGGGCACCAGCTCAGATGTGGCGTCTTTGAACAGCAGATTCTTCTGGCCATAGGCCTCAGAGCTGAACATCTGGAAACTACTGTTCTCATGGCTGAACAGACGCTGTGTGTCAAGGAGTAAGGGTTGGGGGGCCAGTAAGGTGCTGCGGGGGTGCATCCCTTCCTGCCGATTCAGCCACCACTTCCTTCTTCCTGTGCCCTCGGGGCAGATGCCCCCTGTGCGGGCCAGGTGAGGCACCACCTCCTTCCTTCTTTTGTGCTCCAGGAGCATCTTGCCTTGTCGCACTCAGCTGAGTGGACACAGGACTTGTGGCCTGGGTACGGGATGGTACTGGACCAAGCAATGCGGGAGAGCAGCGGTGCCACAAACGGGGCAGAACTGAAGCCGGTGTGCCAGCAGTCAGCAACTTGCTGTTCTTGTAAGTGATGGTTTCAGCAAAACATTATTCACCGTGTTTCATTAATGGTGTACTTGGACATTTACTGGCTTTGTCATTTTGTTTATTTGCTCACACGAGCCAGCCAGCACAGCTGGTCCCTCCTCACGCTGGCCTGGTTTGAGGTTTGACACCACAGAGACCAGGGTCCCTAGTTGGGGCAGGTCCCAGGGGAGGGTCCTGGGTCCTGCCCCTCCTGGTGGTGCTGGCCCAGTTCTGGGATGGCGCTGGCTCTGAGCTCCCACCGTGGTGAGAAATAGGAAGGGCCAGCACCGCTCGAGAAGTTGCATGGGGTGCCTCGGACTCACCTGGCCTTCATTGAGCAGCCGGAAAATGAGGCCTCCGTCTGTGTCAGCCCGGACCACCACGGCATGAGCAGGCACCTGGGCCAAGTGACACTGTCTCCATTCAGTGACGTCAGCCTGGCTGCCATCCAAGCACAGCAGTCTGAAGTCCTGTGACAGCAGCCCCTGGCCCCAGGAGGGCAGGGTTTTTCCTGGGAAATTGGGAAGCCTCTTGTGAGCCAAATCTGTCTGGTGGAGCTGGGGTGTCTTAGGAGAGCACCGGGGATAGCTCGTGAGAGGGAGCCTGGGGAGAAGTTAGCGTGTTATGGGCCAGAGACCCGTTGTGAAGAGGAAGTTCTTCCAGAGTTTCACTGGGAGGCGAGAGCCAGCACTCAGAATGGAGAGCAGTTTGGTGGCTGTACAAGACCACGTGTCTTGATAGAATGTATCTATTTTCTTAAACTTTGTATTTCTCACCAATTTCTACTAATAAAATGGATTTGAGGAAATAATACGACACATATAAACAAAATTGTTTACTAAAGGTAAGAAGAGTAAGAGAAGAAGAGAAGCTCAAGCTGAGAGAGAGAAACGTAGGAGGAGCTTGTTGCTGCCACAGGCCTGAAGTTCAGCTCTGAGCAGGGGGCGGGGGCAGGCGCCACAGTGGAAAGGGCCCTGACAACCCCCCAGAGCTGCGTCCTGGAGAGAAAAGGGGAACTCTGCAGAGCTTCACCCACATACTAATGCAATATTAATCTACATATAAATATTTTGGTATATTTCCTCTAAGTCCTTCTTTCTATTCTAACCATTTTAAATATGGTTAAATTTTTCTATCCATTTTAAATATAGTTAAGCACATACTTGATAGGCAATCTGGCATCCTACTTTTTTCATTTGTCATTTTACATTAATCTTTCACATCATTGGAAACTTTCCATAAAACTCATTTATAATAGAAAACAAGATTTACTTGAAAAAGCAGAGATTGACAACAAATAGGAAAGTTAAGAAGACTAATTAAAAAATGAGGAAATAGGAGGGAAAAGATAATTTGCGGGATCATGAAAACTCTACGTTCATTGCAGCATTATTCACAGTAGCTAAGACTTGGAAACAAATGAAGTGTCCTTCAATAGGGAACTGGATAGAGATGTGAACAATGGAATACTACTCAGCCATAAAAAAGATGAAACACTGCCATTTGCGACAACATGGGTGGACCTTGAGAATACCACGCTAAGGGAAAAAAGCCAGATGGAAAAGGACAAGAACCGTATGATTTCACTCATACGTGGTACATAGAACAGACAGCCACAGAAGGACAAACAAGCAAATCTGACAGACACAGACAATGGAAGGGTGATTACCAGAGGGGGAGGGGAAGTGGGGGAGAATGAAGAGGGTAAAGGGTCAAATACGTGGTGACAGAAGGAGCCTAGACTTTGGGTGGTGAGCACACAGTGCAGTATACTGATGACGTATCATAGGATTGTACCTTTGAAAATTATATAAACTTATTAACCACTGTTACCACAATAAATTTAATAAAAAGATAGGTATGATAGAATTTGTCTTGTCTACCTCACAAAGTTGTAGCAAAACTCTAAAGAAATCATAAAAAATTACGTCCTTAGATTTCCTTTGAATACCATCAACATTTTAAAAGAGCCAATTTTTACCAAATACCTCCCTATTCTTTCTCAAGCTTCTAAATTCTCCTTTGCGTGACTCATTTTGGGACCCAAGTCCCTGCTGCTGTTTTCCTAGGGTCGTCCTGCGCTGGAGACGATCCTACGTGCTTCCGCCTTTTCCAGATCGCTTTGTTTTTCTTTCTCGAATCTGGCTCCTATTGTTTGCCTTCACGAATGTCAGACCACGTTACTTAAATGGCAAAGATTAACAAAAAAAGATAATGATTTTTTAAAAAATGGATAATGATCAGACATTCTGGAACAGGCAAAACTATAGAGGTGAGGCAGGCGTAGGGTTGACTGCGAGGGACTTCGGGGTGAAGGGTCTGTCACAATCGCTATCTTGACTGTGGTGGTAGTCACACAACTATTTGTTTCTGGCAACACTCATAGAACTGTACTTCAGAAAGGATGAATTTCTGCTGTATGTAAATTATCCCTCAATTAGAAAAATAAATGACCCTTAGGCTAATCAAAATTAGGGGTCATTCTATAAAATAACTGGACTGACTCTTCAAAAAACAAACAAAAATTTTTTTTTAATTGAAAACCTGTTCAAAGTTAAAGAAAACTGAAAAGACCGAATAACTAAATGCCATGTGTGATCTTACACGAGGTTCTGGCCTGAAAACAATTGCCGCAAAGGACAGAATCGGGACAATTAATGTATCTAGCATATGGACTGCGGATGACAGTATCGTGTCAGTGTCACATTTCCTGAGTGTGATAAGAGTACGGAGGATAAGTCCACATCCCCCTGGGCTTAGGAGACACACACCAAATTATTGAAGGGGTGTGACGCAGGCCAACACACTCTCAAATGGCTCAGAAAGAACACACGCAAAGAGAAAGAACAGTAAGTCAGTGCGGCAAATGCTAAAAGTCAGTATCCTGGGAAGAATAAAGGGGAGTTCTTTGACTTACTCTTGCAACTTTTCTAAAGCTTACTTATTTCAAAATTAAGAAAAAAATTAAGTGACAATGATATACTGGGTCAACACGTAACACCTGGTCCAGGGATAAAGGGGCGGCTTCTTCAGATAAGAGATTTGCAAACTTTTTTGGAAAAGCGGAACTCAGTCTTCAAATGGAAACAGAACCCAATACCATATACAAATCTGGGCAGGTCAGAGCCACCCCCACGGCCCCTTTGCCCACAGAGCTGTTTGAACTCCACCGCAGAGACCCACCTGAGCCCAGGAAGCGTTCCCTGCTCCGGGGCCAGGTGCCCTGCCTACTCACCGTCAGTGTTCTCCAGCACAGTGCTGTGCTTCACAAAGGCCACGTCCCCTGCCCCTTCTGCCAGGCACCTGCAGGGGAGAAGCCTGTGAGCCTGGGTGGGGCTGAGCCCTCTGAGCCCCAGAGCCCCTGCCCATCCTCCACTGCTGGAGGCCCGGCTGGGACTGGGGTGGTCATGGTGGGCATGGGTCTCACAGCCAGGCCGTCTTGTGTGCCAGCTCTCCTTGTGGCTTTGCCACGTTGTGGGGCCTGCCTAGCCTCATCATCTGTGGAGTGGAGATGAGAAGGCGGCTCCCAAGGCAGAGATCCTTTGTCATCTGTGGGGATCCTACAGCGAGGCCTGGGAGGAGCAGGAGCTCCTGTGGTAGCTACTTTCAGCGGCAGCGTAACACTCAGGGGGTTTGAAGATGACTCTGTCCCAAGGCAGGGGACTGGACTAGACCTTCTCATGCCATAACAAAAGCCCTGAGAGGAAAGGTTGAGGGCTTGAAGTATCCTCTATACGGCGCTGCCCAGTGAGGGAGGCAGTTCAGGGGCTGCGGGCAAAGGTGCTGCCTGGGTCTCCACAGCCACAAATGAGCAGGGACTGGACAGGGGGACAGCACCAGGAGAGGTGGGGTATGCAACAGTCTCTGGCTTGAAGGACAGAGACCTGTTTTTCTCTTTGCAATACAAACTGCATTTTACCCAGAGCCCAGACTGGAGCGTGGGCGCCAGCAGACTCCCTGCTTCCAGTGGGAACACTGCGGCCAGGGGCCAGGGGCCAGGGCGGTGCGCAGGGCTCAGCAGGCTTCCATTCCCATCCCAGGGGGGCTCGGGGCCTCACTTAGGGATGGATGAGCCTGCACCACAGCGGCGAAAGACTCTCTTTTGTATCCACAGCGGGCTCCTCTCCAGTGCCCGTCTGAACTGAAGGGTCCCTGACACGCTCCCCCACCCCCACAGCCCCGAGTCACTGGAATGGGGACATGGGAGTGGCAAAAGGCTGTTTTGTCATTTTCTTCTCTCTGTGCCCTCACCTCTCTAAATATACCAAACATGTTGACTTATGAGCAAATCTAGTCTGGCAGACTGCGGTTAGATGTTTTTAACGCAACCAGAGCACACAAACTGCATAAAGGCCACTCTGGTGTGACACTGTAGACACTGCCTCGGGGCCTGACCCCTGACTCGGCCCGCCCAGCACCAGCCCCACGCGGCCCCTCTCACCGGAAGGCCCCGCTGTAGTCGTAGTATCTCTCCAGGGGGCTCTTGTCACAGACCCCCTCCCCAGCAGCGTTGCCCCGGCAGAGGCGACACAGGGACTTAGAGTAACTGGTCTCTCCTGCTCCGGGGACACAGCTGCCCCCAAAATACTCGCTGACAGCTGTGGGAGGGAGGAAAAGGGAGGTGAGCAGCTGTACTGCAGGGTCAGACCCCTTGCCCTGTCCTCTAGGGAGGGCTCAGGCCACTCAGGTGGGAGGGGAGGGCTGGGCTCCCTAGGGACGGGGCTGCGTCCTTCAGGCCTCAGTTGGAACAACACTGGGAACTGGTTCCGATCTGTGATTCCCAAACTGAGGCCAAAGAAGTGTGGGTACTGGGGAGTGATGGCTGTTATTCAAAAATGGCTCAGGGAAATAAACCATTCACCCCAAAAGGCCGCACAGCACAACTCCCTTCTCATTGAGGGAGGGGAGGGACATGGAGCAGAAGGAGGCGGCAGGAGTGAAGAGGTCGGCTCTGCACGGTTTCCGGGCCCCGTTTCCACCCTCTTGACAAATATTTATCTTGTGCTGAGGACATCCCAGTGCCACACAGGGTGAGCAGGATGCCAGTCACCCGTGCTCATCACCTAGCTAGACCAAGCTTTTCCAGGGTGGGTGCCCTTTCTTGGTCTTGTTTTGCATCCTCCCAGGGGAGAAGACGTTTAATAAATGTGTCAACTGACTGATAAACCACACACACCTGGCCACCATCTGCAAGGACATGGATTCCGGGCATTCTGGGGTCGTGTTGGTTTACAGAGTGGTTGGGCCCAGAGTGGTTGGGGCAGCACATACATGTGTGGGCATGTGTGTCATGTGCTTTTGTGCATGTGTGTACATGCATGTGTGTGCACAACTGCAAGGTGCCTGCCGAGGGGTATGGAAGTTGAACTCATAATAACCACAGCTTCCTGAGGTGAGTACACGCCCTGCGCCATGCACTGTGCGGAGCATTGCGCAAAGACAGCGAGCAGGTGAATCATCTTGCTCCTCCCAACCTCACAGCACTGTGGTTAGTTTCCATTTTACAAGACGAGGAAACTGCAGTTCCAAGAGGTAATCTGTCTGAGGGCAGATCGTTTGTCTGACAGCCAAGTCAGGGCTTTAAAAGAGCATTGTGCCTCTGCAAAGCCCCCAGCCCTGCGCCCACTCCCAAAGCACTGGTCAGCTGTGGAGCAAACCAGGAGGCAGCGCTCTTGTGGACAAGGGATTTGGGGACACCCCAAACTCTACTTGGGGGATAGTGTCATCCCAGGAGAGCAGTTTGAGAATGTAGTAGTAATGTGTCAGGGGCCACCTCATCACTGTAGTGTCCACTGTAGAGAGATTGACACAATGGGGTAGCCAGCAGGTGACCAAGAAAAGAAGCCCAAAGCATGAGAAGCATGGCATCAGCCCAGGCTGCCAGAATGAGGGCTCTAGGCTCTCAGCTGAGAGCCTCAGGTCTTCACCTGACTCCCCTCACGCATTTCATTCTCAGCCACCCCGTTCGGGTCACTCTGAACTCCCTTCCTGAGGAGGATTTTCTATCTGCACGAAAGCCCTGTTCTCACTTCAAATGAATCAATCGGGGAGCAGCGAGTCTCTGATTGGCTACATGTAAGCTTTCTGGGTACAAGTCTGCAGCTTGCTTGGGTCCTGAAGTAGAGTTTCTGAACCTGTAAAGTTGAGGACGTGTTTCTGTCAATAGCAACTTGCATAAGGTCTCCGCCAGGGAGAGCTGCAGGTCACGATGTCCCAACGCTGGCGGGGCCCTGTGTGTCAGGGGTGAGGGGTGAGAGTCCACTGCCCTGACAGAATCTTCAAGCAGAAATTAAAGTGGTGGCAACACTGGGCTGGCCAACATTAAAGACAGGAGGGAGTGATACCACCATTAGGTGTCTGGGAGGCCCCTGGCAGAGCTGGGACTGTGCCATTCCTTAAAGAAGGTGCAAGAAGGTGAGCCTGGCGCAAGGCTGTCCTGTGAGGGAAAGGGAAGGGACGAGGCAAGGAGAGGGGAAACCCAGAGATGTTGCTGTAGAAACGTCTGCCCTCCAGAAGCCCTCACCTTGCAGCACGTCGCAGCCCATCACTGAGAGCCTGCCGCTGTCCACCAGGTAGCCCACGGGCACATTCCAGCCCGCCGTCCTGTTGATGCCCGTGTGGCAGGACTTCACGCCTCTGAGGGTGTCGATGGTCAGGTTAGAGCCCCTCTTGACCACAGCTACAGCGTAATAGGAGGTGCCGACATCTAGAAGGAGAGGAGCGAGGATGGCGAGGGAGAAGCCACGAGAAAGGCTGGAACCCTGACTAGGAAGGCTGTGGGAGGAGGGTGGGTGTGTGCCCGCGAACCTGTGTGTGAATGCACGTGTGTGTGGATGTACAGGTGTGTGAGCGTGTGGTGTTCTAGCTCCTGAGGGAGCAAGCAAGTGCAAGCCACATGTCTTATCACAGATTCCGCCCTCTTCAGCCTCATTCGGTAGATATTGAGATATTATTTTATTAGCTAATTTTTGCCTTTCCTTCCCAAGTTAGCTGGCACTTAGTTGATCGACATCTGTGCATGTCAGGGGAGCTCTCTGTAGCTGGACCAACAGCAGAAGTGGGCTGCAAGTTTTGTTTTCCAAAAGTTCTCCCTTTGGAGAAGTTAGAAAGACTGGGGAAACGGTATTGTGGTTATGGGAAGGGCAGTGGCTGGGAGGAACGGGGAGAGCAGGGTGGTGGCTTCCTGCAGATTAGGAAAAGGGACTGACTGGCGCTGAGGGGAACGGAGAGACAGGCAGGGAGGCGATAGAAGGACAGAACATTGTGGTCCCGCATCACTCAAGACTCCGACTAGGGTGCGTGTGGGTGGGTGGGGGTCTACAGCCTTGCAAAAGATTCCCCTGGGCCAACTGTGGCTGAGAAGGGGCCATTCAGACAAGACAGAAATGACTCGTCTATGGGGACTGATGTCCAGAAGGCACCCTGTCACTGACACTCGTGTGTGAGCACGCGTGCACAGCTGCCTCATGGGAGCAGGTGCCCAGGATCAGGTTCAAGTTGAGTTCTAGAAAACAAAACCAGTGTTATTTCTTATACACCTGAGTCTGGCCCTTGGCGACCTCAGCGGCCTGTCTGGTCCCATCCTCTGAGTTGCCCGCGGTACCTTTCTTTTTAGTTCCTTGAACCCACTAAGCTCTTTCCTACCTGGGACTCTTGTCTGGGCTCCACTTACTGTCACCTCCCCAGAGAAGCCCTCCTGTCTGCTCTGTTTTAATGGTGCCCCCACCCCTTATTTTCTCCCTCATGGCCTTTACTTTTTCACGCACCCACTGCATCTGTAACTACAATTTTTTGGTGTTTATTTGTTTATTTTCTGACCCCTGCTCTTTAAGGGGCAGAAACTGGCTTTCTATTGTTTACTACTCTATGCTCATGACTGGCATGTAGTAGGTGCTCAATGAATGTGTTGCCTTAATTAAAGAGGAAGATCTATGTTTGGGGCCCAAGAGGCAGAATTGTTTCTGGCTGTGTCATGAAAAGGCTGGCTGGTTTACAAGGCTGGACTGTGTCTCATGTCACCTGACAGTCACTAATTCCACAAGTAGCCAAGAGAAACCCTGTGCTGGGGACCAAAGACAAGGACCAGGGTCTCCTCAGGGGACTCACTATGGGGAGAACAAAGAACACAAGACACGAGGGGACAGAACCTTAGCAGAGTGAGCTGGTGCTCTGGGAAGCAGCAAAGAGAGGACCTTTGCAGGGCTGGGGAGGCCCAGGGGAGCTTCTTGGAGGTGACCACTGAGCTGGACTGTGACAGAGGCTAGGCACTGGACAACTGGGGGTGGTGGGAGAGGCATGAAGGGCAGGCTGAGCCTGAGGCATGTCTGGTATGAGGTGAAGGGACAGGAGCAAAGGAACTCACATTTCCAACCCATACCACATGTCAGGTGTTCACACATTGGCAGGAATCAATCACTATCCCCATTTTATAGTCAAGGAAGTAAAGGTTGTCCAAGGCTACAGGAAGTCACAGGAAGGGGCAGAGCTGGGACTGGTGCTTGGTGTGTGGGCTCTGCAGCTCCTGCTCACCACCTCTCACCCGGCCCTGTGCCCACTCCTGCTGCTTCTGACTGACGGCCCCTCAAGTGCGAGGCGGCTGGGCATGACTGATGTCTACCCCAGGCGATCACGCCCAGCACTACACCAGGCCTGGGGCAGCCCCTCAGTGAGAGTTTGTGGGTGAAAATTAGGGGTCTGCTGGGATCCCCATGAGGAAGAACAGGTATGGATCAGCCTTCTGTGTCTCCGGCACCCTTGCTCTTGGGGAAAGGGGTGTGTCAAGAGAGATTTAGGGAGGCCTTTGAAAGTCTGTGTGACCAGGACTCCAGGACTCCATGACTGCTCTGGGGAGACAGCTACTGACCAGCTCCAGGGCTTCATGGTTGGGCCAGGCCCAGCAAGGACACACTGCTGAGTGACTTCCCCTCTCCGTCCTCCCACTCGTCCCTCTGACCTTGATCGTACACTTCACCCACCACGGGCTTCAGGCCGTACTCCTTCCCTGCCTCATAAATGGCTCCTCCATCCAATGTGATGGCGTCAGCTCCCCCAGCCTGCTGGGGACAAGTGATTCAGCCTCGCCTCGCCACCCCCCGCCCCTCCTAGCTAACTCAGGGAGAAGCTCAGTGACACCCACCCAGGGCCCCTTGAAAAGTCTCGAGGTCCACACTGTTCCTCTTAGTCTGGCCTGGGAGCCCTGTCCTGGCTCAGCCTTGCAGGCCCCTCTCCCACCAGAGTTTAGGGGTCTCTCCCTTTACCAAGTCCAAGGGCTCACCTTGTTTTTCTAATTAGTTATTTGAAAATATTAATTTTATAGGACTTACGGTAGACGTACGCAGTAAAAAAAATCAGATAGTACAAAATGGTATGTAGTGAAAAGTGAGTCTTCCTCACTCTTGTTTCCCAGCCCCCGGCTAACCCGTTTCACAGGTTTTCTCTCTAAGATGCAGACTGAATGCCGTAAATGCAGGCCCCCTTCAATTTTTTCCTTTTTACTTTAAAACACAAATGCCACTATACTATCAACGTGTTATGGGATCCATGAATAGAATATAGTCCAATATAATTGGTCTCCACCTTCACAGTGGAGCCTGACCCAAGGCCTTGGCCCACATGGGACCAGGACTGGATTAGGCCTTGGGACATGTCAAAGGCTGAGCTGAAGTGAAAACCCAGGTCCCTCTGTGTTTGCCCCTGAGGCTTCCCGTCACACCTTGTCCTGCCACTGAAATCCTACCTCTGAGTATCAGCAGTGCCAGGTGAGCAGATCTCCTGCCACTCAGAACTGCTTTCCCACCCCCTGACTCACCCACCCAAGACTGCTGGCCCCTGTTCCTTCTCCTCCAGAAACGACACAAGCCCCGTTCTGGTTAACTCCATGGCACAGAGAGTAACCCCCATGGGCCACTGAGGAGTCTGCTGTCTGGGCACCCCCTGGCGGGGCGGGCAGTGTCCCCAGTACAGCAGGGACCTTGTGGAAGAAACATTCTGCCTCTCAGACACCTTTCCCCACTGGCGCCCATCTGAGCAGGCGCCCACTCTGGGGCCTCCCAGTGGCTGGCCTCGGCCTGCGCAGGAAACAAGCTGGCCCTTGTTGCCTGGGAAACTCAGGAGATCCCATCACCCAACCCCGGCAGGGGGGACACTGGTGCCTTTCCCAGTGAATGAGGCTGTTGTGTGCTCCCTCCTGAGTCAGAGCCGTCTGGCCTGGCCGGTGGAGGTGCCAGAGCGGAAGGGAGAGGACTCACCGCGATGAGTTGGACGCAGTGGTCGGCTGAGGTGCCCTGGACGCACAGGAGGGTGGGCTGGATCCTGGCGCTCTGGAAGGCCTTGCTCATGTCACTGCATTTCCGCTGCTCCGGGTCTGAGGTGGTGCACCACTGCACCTCCATCCCGCCGAGTGCTGGGGGGAGGGGACAGTGAAGCCCAGCTCCCCGAGGGCATCCCTGGCCCACTGAGGAGGACGGCTCCAGCAGCTCCTTGTGACTCAGTCCTCAGCCGCAGCACGGCCTCGCCACTGGGAAGCACCTGCTAGTCCCCACCCCTCTTGGCGCCCCTGTGTTCTCCACGAGGGCGCTGGATTGGGTTCCTCGCTAAGCAGTGTCCCTGGGCCCTCATGAACTGAGACAAGAGCCAGGGCAATGGTCTGGCTGCCCCTGAGGAGCCTTGCACGCTCTTGGAGCATCTGTGATTGCGCCCCTCGACAGCCACCCTCAGGGGGCACAGTGCCAGGGCTGACAGAGGGCGGCTGAGTCAGCTTCAAGCTCCTGCCCCTCTGGCAGGTGACTTCAAGGCACCTTATTTGACCTCTCTGGGCCTGTTTCGTCTTTAGGGAAAGCAAATGAGAAAACCCACCTTCTGCGTTGTAAATAAACCTACGTTGAGCCAGGACACACAGTCCTCAGCGGACTTCCTCAGGCCCCTCCTTCCGGCGGAGACCCAGGTGAGAGTCCCAGAGAGCTCCCAGCCTCGGGACCCAGAGCTCCTCCCGCACCCACCCTGCCCCGCCGGGACCGGGGATGCCAGGGAGGCATGCACTGCCCGCGAGGCTTTGGGGCCAGTTTCCGGCCCCCAGGGACCAGGTCACGCTCTCCTGGCATCCCTACTCCAAGGGTCAAGACCGCGGTGTCCACAGCCTGCCTTCTCCGGGGGCACCCGGAATGTGGGCCGGCCCTCCCTGCAGCGCTCCAGGGCTGCACCCGGTAGGCCGGGCAACCGCCAAGCTCGGGCCCTCGACCCCCGCGAACAGCTACTTGAGGTCCGGCCTCAGACTCACAGTCCGGACCGTCACTACCCGGGGAGGCGGCAGTGCGGGCGCGCGGGGGCCTCGCCTGTGCGCCCTTCAGGGCGCCCTGAAGCGGGCTCTTGGGAGCCATCCCGCCCCTCCTCTCCTCTCACCCCCTGGACCCCTCCCGTCTCCCTCCCCGAGGTGACTGCAGAGAAGTAGAGCCGCTCTGGCCCCAACACCCGCCTCTGACTTCCGTGCTCCTCAGGGGCGCTCGCCCTCCGACGTCCTCCCGACATTCCCAGGCTCTCCCCTGCACGCCTTTGCCCGAGCCTCTCCTTGGCGGGTCAGAAGGTCCGCTTTTTCGAGGCCGCTTCCTCCACTAAGCTCTCCAGACATCCCAGTGTGTCTGGGTCAGTGCTAGTTCCCTCCAGCGTCCTCATCCGCGAGACCCGGGGGCAGGACACAGTCCCCAGCTCCGGCACCCCCGCCCCGCGTCCTGCCCCCGCGGCCGGGCGGAGGGGCCTCACCGGTGCGCAGGACCGGGAAGAGCCACAGAGCCGCACTCAGGCCCCGCATGGCGCTGTCTAGAGCGCGTTGAGTGCGTGCAGGTCGGGTCTAGGTCTGGGTCAGAGTGGGTCAGCAGCAGCCGGAGCTTTCTCCCTCCTTCCTCCCCGCACCCGTTCGCAGCTACTTTAAGTGTGTCTGGGGCGTGTCTTGAAGTGTCCACGCCCCTCGGGCTCACCAGCCCACCCAGACCGGGTACCTGGGTTGACCAGACTGGCATTGGCCGCCTCTCTGGCGCCCCTTGCTGGGCCGAGTTTCACCGCTGGGCAGTCTGGACCGCTGCACCGCTGGGCTACCCCGTGCTCCTAGCCCTGGGCAGCACCCTCAGCTGTCCAAGGGTCCGGGATCTGCTCTCTGGGGCCTGATTCCCTTAAGTCACAGGCTGTTCCACGTCTCTCTCTCAACAATCGCCTGGTCTGCAGGAACATCTTCACTTCCTCTTGTCCTAGAAAGACCCTAAATATGATGCTCCACTGAAGAGGGGAAAAGCTCAGATTTGGGAGGAAGAAGAGGTCAGAATCCAAGAGTATGAACCAGACAGAAGTGTGAAGGCCATTGAATTCATTCACCAGCCTCTCTTCCAGCACTCATTGCACCGAGGAGCCCGTGGGGATATAGAGATGTGGGCATAGCTGGGAAGCAGCTGGCAATAGGGGCGTTTCACACTCTACACGACTGCCTGTTCTTGGACCTGAAGAGAGGAAGTGACTTGCCCCAGGCCACACATTTAGTCAGTGACAGAGCTGGAACTAGAACCGAGGTCCCCAGCAGAGCCAGGCTTATTCCATCACGCTTTGGAAGGTGGGAAGCAGACTAAAGTGGGGGCGGGGGGAGGAAATAGAAGAGGGCTAAGCAGGAGGTGAGAGGAAGAAGCGAATGAGGAAGGTGAAGGAGGAAAGGATGGGGGGTTGTCTATTTTTCTAGGCCAGTGTTTTTCAGAGTGTGCTCCCCAGAATAGCAGTATCACCTTGAACTTGTTAGATATGCAAATTCTCAGGCCCACCTCTGACCCCTGAATCAAAAACTCTGGGGGACAGGGCCAAAAATATATGTTTTTTACTCTGGTGCACAGCAGAGTTTGGGAATCACTGTTGGTAGACCAGAACTGTAATTCCCCGTGTGTATTGGGAACGGGGAGAATGGACTGCAGAACTCCTTACTCAGCCATCCACCTTCATTTATGTCCTTTTTAAAATCACCTCCTCACAAGTACTGAGACCCTCCCTGTCTTGGGTAGAGGACACGTGTAATAAGAACTCTGAGTGAGAGAGAAGGACCCCTGGGTCGGAGTTTGTCAATCCTTGAGCCTGCTCTGCTCCCTGGGGAAGGGAGCCCTGGCTCCTTCATCTGGGCCATGAAGCTGCTGCTTCTCACGCGTGGAAATGGTCCCGGGGCCTGGGCTTCAGGAGACCTGAGCTCTCCTTTTGTCACTGATTCTGTGACCTCGGTCAAGTTCCTTCTCTCTGGGCTTCATATGTAAAACGTAGATCATGATGACGCTGTGACATTCTTCTTCCCCTAAGAGCTGCCTGCTCTGGAGCATCCAAGGGACATTTGTGGTGCAAGCTGTTTTTCCATCCCCAGCTGGCTTCATCAAGGGCAGGAGGCACCCCTAACTCACACAAATGGACTAGCAGGTGACCCTGACAAGACGGCTATGGCCTGTCCTAAGAGGAAGAATGAATAAAGTGTCCTCAGCAAGCCTCACCCACCTGACTGTGGGGATGAAAAGGCTCATTTTGATTACCCCATGAGTGACCAGAAGGTATTGGCAGGATTCGCGTTCATTTAGGTTGTTCCTTTAGCAAAACTCCAGGTGACGCTCTGCTAGGGTGTGAGACAGCTACAGCCTAAGAGCTTGGTGAGCCCTTTCACGGTGAGGTCCTTTCCCTCAACTGTGACTCATCAGTGGATTTGCTGATCAGGCCTCTAGATCAGGCCCGTTTGCCTGACTCGAACATGCACACAGCTTCAGATTGACACCTCGTGTAATGGGGAACTCTGCCTCAGCTTGAGCCTGGATCCTGCCATTTTGGGGATGTAGACATACGTGGGTGAGCAGAGGAATGGGTGGGGTGCAATGAGTGTACAATCAGCCAGTAGTTTAACCAAGGACCAGTGTTATGGCGAGGTAGAAGCACTGAGGTTAATTGGGTCCCCATTCTGGACTCATTGAAGTGTGAGAGAGTACAAAAAAAAAATACAATAACTGGTTTCACTAATACTTCTGTAAGGTGTTGGGGTCTAAGGAATACTGCTTTGGTGCCCCCTGATCCTATTCCATGATATGAAATACAAAGAGCTCTTCTGCCCTCTGCCAAAGACACAGCTCTGGCATTCCAAGGATTCAGGGTGCCTATCAGCATGGAGCTTGCTTGTCTGGAAGCTGGAATGCACTGGAGACAGCCTCCGGGACTCAGAAAGAAGAGCCTTTGACGGGGGCAGAGAACCTGTACTGGTGCAGTGAGGGGGCTAATGAGCCAGCACAATGAGGATGGACAATTCTTTTACCCAGAATCTTAGAAAAATTAATGTTTTTTCATTTCAACAAACCATACTTTGTATTTTTCTATTTTTATGGCCTGTAATGTCTTTGCCTAAGAACATGTCCAAACAATTTTTGTTCTGGGGATGTTTGGATGGGCTGGTATGCATAGAGAAAATTAGGAAGGGTGAACATTCGTAGCAGTAAATGTGTTATCAAGGAACACTGCTCTCTTACAGTAAGTCTTCACTTAGTGCTGTTAGTAAGTTCTTGGGAACTGAGACTTTAAGGGAAACAACGTACAACAAAACCAACTTTACCACAGGCTGATTGATATAAACAAGAGCTAAGTTCCTTTGGCATATTTCTGATCACAAAAACATTTCTAAACCTCTCAATAAAGACCCAAACACTTCTAATATTAAGCTCTGAAATAAATGTGAACTATACAGACATTTAAGAAAGATTAATAAGAACAAATAGGACAATTGTTTTCCAACCTGCTTATTTCAGTTCAGGGTCTCCGGTGGGCACAGCCTATGCTGACACGTGACCCTGGACGGGCTGCTCATGCAGGAAACACTCACACACACCCACACTCACTCAGACTGAGGCAGTGTAGACACCCCAGTTCCCCTCATAAGCGCATTTGGGGATGTGGGAGGAAATTGGAGACATCTGGAGAAAACCCACACAGACACGGGGAGGACGTGCAGACTCCGCACAGACAGTAGCACCAGCAGGGAACAGTTTTTTCTTATCCTTATAATGAAATGATGTTATTTGGGGACCTGCTGTACTTCTGACATCATTCACCATGCATTTGCTGACTGGTTAACACATCTGAATTTGTATATTGAGATCAATGGTAGAATGATTGAGCGTTTTGTGAACAAAACTTTTGCCTCTTTACAAGTATTTTCCCTAGGAAGCTGGACTTAGAGGAAGCCTGTTCATTGGGCTACGTGATATTCCATGTGTAAGCATTTCAAAGGCAGATCCTGTGCTTGTTCTCTCTGTATTCATCACAGTGTCTTGAAGTTGGTGAATAGTTTCTAACTGTGAGTAAGTTTTGGGACATTATTAACTATCGTTAAAGTGCCTCATGCTACTGAGGGAGAATGACCGAGAGGAACCACAGAATTTGAGGACGAGAAGTCCCCAGACAGCTTTGAACGGTTTCTGTGGCGTTTCAAGGGCTGAAATGTGGCCAGGAGGCTGAACCCCCATGGTATGGGGGTGTTGGGGGGGTGTTGTCTATCACCATTCTCAGTGTCTGGTATCACGTCGGGAATACAGTAGGCACACAATAAGTAACTGACTGGAAAAGTGGACAGTGTCTCAAGCAAGGTATTTGGCTAAAAAAGGAAAAGGAAAGCATTGTTTTCAGGGGATTTGGGGTCAAGGGGAAGTTTTTCTAGGATAGGAGTTATTTGACCATGCAGTCAGAGCATAAGCAGCCCATAGATCAAGGAAACTAAAGGTACAGGAAAGAGGGTAACTGAGGAAGATATGAGGGATAAGACCAGGTGGATATGGATTGAGTTCTCGAAAGGAAAACAAAATGCTTCTTCCTTGGAGTTGGGAATGAAGAGGGGCAGGAATGGCTCCCAATGAGCCAACCCTGCATTCAAGTGTAAATCCCTTATGTGGGAACTCAGTTACTATTTTAATTGTCAAACCACAGATTTTTAGTTTCTGAAAAATTTTCTTGCAATCCAGACTTTAAATTGTAAAGGATCCAAGATTAACTCTGGAGATAAATCTCCATCTATGTCATTGAATATAAGATTTAAATCTGAGTGGAAATCAGTACAAAAGAGGTAAAGATGTAACATCAAGAAAACTATATTTGACTCTGTCACTAAGACTTTCAGAGAAATTATTCATACCCCAGCTATTTCCAAGGAGGGTTTTGGATGACTTATAATGAAAACATAGGCACGAGGAAGATAAAATTGATACAAAAAGATAAAAATCACAAAGCACTTTCAGGAAGGGGGATTATTATACCAGGAAGCAGAAAGGACTATAATTAAACAAAAAAAAATTTAGCTGATTTGAGATTTACTGTTAGACCTTTTTATCTACTCCCATTCCTTCCTCCATCCCCCCATCTGTACTAATTTACAAATGAAGTCATTGCCAACACTTACACAAGGCTGTGTTTAGCCCATTAAGAGCCATAGCAGTGAAGACTCCAGGCTATGCAGCAGTCTGAAGGCTCTGGAGAAGCACAGGATCTGTGCATTCTGATCATCTGTAATGCGTACTTCACTGGGGCAGAGGAGTACAAAGAGGCGGCCACCTAATTTGAAACGAACCATACACCTAAAGAGGTAAAAGGCAGCAGAGGAAGCACATGTTCAGTGTTAAGTGGACACCCAGCATGTACTGCAGGAATTCAGGCATCAAGGGCTATAGCTGGGAAGGCTTTTGCAGGAGGTTGGATTTAGGGTAGGCCTTGGAGAAAGGGAGGGCTTTGATAAGGGGACTTGGGTGGGGAGGACACAATAATTAGCAAGGCAGGACTCTGCATGGCCCAAAGCCACAGGACCAGCACTGCAGAGGGTGTGTGAATAAGAGGTATGGCTGGCGAGGTAGGTGGAGTAGGTAATTCATTGACCACATATGTACTATGTTCCAGGAACTATACTTTACAGGTAAGTGAATTATTTTGGAATTTAGGGTCCATGAAGGTCATTGAGGAGACAAGTACAATCCAAAATGCATTTTAGGAAAAGTCATCTGGTGGATGGCTGATCAGCAGGGGAGCAAAATAGAGGATGAGAGATGATTAAAGCAGTCACTGCAATAATCCAGGTCTGGGAATGAGGGTGGATTAGGGACCTGGATTAGAAAGATGCTGGTGGAAATGGTAGGCCCTCCTCCCTGCCCCCCCACCCCCGCCCCAAAACTGAGGAAGAATCAATAGTATTTGGTGACAGGATACTTAGGGATGAGAAGTGTTAAGAAGCACTAAGGTTAAAACTTGGGTGATGGAGAGAATATCCTATTAAGTACAACTGTTATTAAACCACAAGAAGAAAAACAGTTAAATGGTTAGTAAAACTTCTTCCTAGTAAGGGTAAGTGAGGAATGTCAGATCAGCTAGATCTGACTCAAGTACTGAACTTTCAGAGAAAGAAAGAAATATGTCATCAAGAGATATATTTTCTAATCTTAAGTACCACTAGGGAGGTAGATATTTTTGATCAAGTAAGTCACAAGATTTAGAAAACCTTTTTGTAGAGATTCGTGGTGTGGAACATGTGGGACTTAAGTTGTCTTTAGCTCTCCCATCTGTGAGGTAAATGAACCTAATTTTAGACATTCTAAAGAAAGATTACATCACTCGCTCTAACCTTTTCTTCCATCAGAATGTTTGCTATATCTTGTTTCGCATGCTAATTGTTTTGTAGACTTCTATACAGTTAAAAAACCATTTCACTGCTGTTAAAAATTGTCCAAATGAAATTGGTCATTAACACTTGATTAGCAAAAATAGGGGTGAATATATGCTCAATTTGAGTAGTTTATTCCTACCTAGGCGAAACACTAGTAATTCCTAAGGTGTAGTTACAGCATTTTAAAGGACTGACCTAATATTTTTTTAAAACACACGTAAGAATCAAGTTATACTGTCATAAGAATGAAAAAGACCAACAAGGTCAGGTGTGCTATCAGTATGGAAGGTCAAGTGTCAAATCAGTTACTCAGAAGCCAGCTCTGGTTCAAGGATTCCCTAAGTATGTTGCACTAGAATTAGATTTCTGTTAATCACATAATATTAGTAACATTTAAGATGCAGAGAGTTTACCACCTGAACAATACTGGTAGATGAAAAAAATTTGTTATTGCCTTTAGAGAGAGAGGAGAGGGGAAGACAGGAGAGAGGGAGGGAAGGAAGGAGAGAGAGGGAAGGGGGTGGAGAGAGAGAGAGAGAGAGAAACATCGTTGATTGGCTGCCTCCCATACTTGCCCAGACTAGGAATGTGCCCTGACCAAGAACGGAACTCAGACGTTTTGGTGCACAGAATGATGCTCCAACCCACTAAGCACCCCAGCCAGGGTGGTAGTTAATAATGAAAAAAATTACAATCCTTTGGTGCTCAACAAAGTAGATTTTCTTATAAGATTAAGGCCGTCTTGGTGGATTGTTTCCTAAACTGTAAGGTTATTAGACAATCTCACCTTTAACACACGGCTGTTTTCATTTGTTGCTCAGGCTTCTCATTTACTGCTGTCCTAAATATACTGTCTATTTCCTTTGGGACACAGGTATTGAGCATCTGGCACCATTCAGCTATTGGATCGCGTTATTCCTAGAAATTTGAAATTCTAAATCCTAATTGCAGTCTCCAACTTTAGGAACAAATTTGTTCTACAAACGGGCTCTTGAGATTCATTGTTCTGCATTTAGTTTGTTTTAGGATGATAGGCCCCTGGGCAACTGCCCAAACGCGTGGGTGCTCCCAGCAGTGAAAGAGGTGGAGTGGGGGAGGGCCTGGCATGGGTGTCAGGTCAAAAACCCCTTTCCAGTTCTGCTCTTGTTCCTGCAGGCCTAAAGTTGCAAAAAGTACAAAGATACAGGAGGATAAACGAGAGACAACTCCAAAGTCCAATTAGTGAATGGGAGTATATCCATTAACGAATAATTGATACATGCAACATGGATGACTCTTGGATGCATTTTGCTAAGTGAAAGATGCTATATCCAGAATGCTACAATGACTTTTTGGGAAAGGCAAAACTATAGGCATTGAGAAGAAAATCAGTGGTTGTCAGAAGTTGGAGGTAGGAGAAGGTATTGACTACAGAGGGACAAACATGAGAAAAATTTTGGGATAATGGAACTGTTTTGTATTCTGGATTGTGGGGGTGGTTACATGACTCTATGCATGTCAAAACTCATAGAATTATATAGTATAAAGAGAATTTTACAGTACATAAATTAAAAAATAAAAATATATACATAATAGTTAGGATAGTGGCTTCACTTGGAGTTGTAGTAGAGACTTGGAGAAACCTGAGGGGTGGGTTTGGCATGCTCAAGGTGCTGGTCATGTTTTTTTGAGCTTCATGCTGGTTGCTACCTGGATGTTTGTTCATGGAGGTATATGTACTCTTAATGACATTAATACGTTTTATATATGTATGCTTAAATAAAAAGTACACACACAAAAAAGAATTCCAGCCTTCACTGTCCTCTGGTCTCCTTTCCCTAATTCTTCCTATGTGTTTTACTGTTATTATGGTAATGGAAACTACTAGAAAAATCACAGCATTAAGCTCCTCCTGGTTGGGTTTGGTTATTTGTTCCTAAATGTCTCCAACAATAATACCACATTACCTGACCACCAATTCTGTTCACCATGCTGTTTAGCAGACCAGGATCTGTTCTGCCAGCTCTCACGTAAGTATCTGGTGATGGAATGGAGAAAGAGCTGGTAGTGAAAAGTAAACAAGAAAGTAGGCAATGAATAGTGACTCTTCTAGTCTTAGTCAGATGGAATGAAAGAACATGTATCTTCTGGGTGATTTAAATAATCTTTCTCAGACCTGTTTCTAGACTCTCAATAACAAATGTTCTGGAGAATTGCTGTGGATTGCTGGGTCTAGCACTGCAGAGATGTGAGAAAAGTCTATAAAATCATGATGTCTTCCAATTCCATGCTGTGTTGGGGTAGGTCAAAGTCACAGCCTCTCTGACAAAGAGTAGGGATCCTCAGGAAGAGATGAGTAAACATGATTATAGAAAGTGAAATGTAGATAATTTCTTCACTAAAGATCTGTCACAGCTTTCTCTAGAGCTGATGAAGAAGGGTGGACATATTCTTCTCAGTCTTCTGCTACCAACGATAAACACTACAGAGCAAGTGGAATAATAGGAATTATTGAGTCAAGTATTAGATCCTGTGGTTGGTGTTTTGTGCACACTAATTTAACCCTTAGAACAATCCTGCAAGGTAGTCATTTGAATCCCATTTAAAATAAAGTATGAAATATGAAAGAGGTTAATTTGTACAAGGGGACTTGAAACAATTCCAGGCTTCTGATTCCAAATGGAAAGGGAATGAACTTTCACAGTGTACATAGGGCTAGCTAAGATTCGTAATCTTAATTCTCAAATTATGTCCGTATTACAGCTATGTAAAAAGAAAGAGGAATGATACAACTAGCCCAAGGTTAGTTACATAACTAGTAAGCAGCAGAGCTGGCATTCGAATTAAGCTCTGATTCCACGGCCCACGTTCTTCACATTATAGCGCTCTACTGCCAGAGCCAGTGAGAGCTGTTATGCAATTCTGCAAGGAGATAAATGGAATCTTCAACAATGGACTAAACCACCAGATAAACTTATGTCCAAAAAGTAATATTCATGTTTTTCTTTCATATTTTAAATTCAAACACTTCAATAAAATCTTTTAAATTTATTGACATTTGCTTTCTTTTAATCAGTAATTGAAAACTTGAGGGACAGATAACCCACTAAATTCAGCTCACAGCATGGGATGCAAAGAAACTGGTATGGTAGGAAAACCACTGTTCCAGGAGCCAGGAGATAAAAGATGCTAATTCTGGCTCTGTTCTTGATTTGCAGTGTAACTTTGGTTAAGACATTGGGATCTCTGGGCTTCCGTTTCACCACATGTAAATTAAAAGTATTCAAGGCAGAGAGTCTTGGAAGGTAACTATTTAATACTTTAGAAAACAAATTTTCCTCATATGTGAAATCCCCAAGTTGCTATCTTGAGTTTAAATACTATGTAGTGGTTTAGCAGGTATTTGTTTTTACTTATTTTAATATTTTTATTGAGTTCAGAACAAGAGGAAGGGGGAAGAGAAACACTGACGTGAGAGAAACACTGACCGGTTGTCTCCCACACACCCCCTGACCCGGGACCAAACCCACAATGCAGGCATATGCCCGGAGTGGGAGTCAAATCTGTGACCTTTTGGTTTATGGGATAACATTCCAGCCAAGCCACACTGGCCAGAGCAGCAATTAGTACTTCTATCAATAATTCTATGCAATCTATAAAGCTGCACAAAAATTTATATAGTTGACCCTTAAACATGAGGGCTAGTTGGGGGAGGCTGACCCTTCATGCAGTTGGAAATCTGCATATAACTTTTTAAAATTCTCACATGAGGACATGCTTATTGATTTTTAGAGAGGGCAAGGAAGAGAGAGAGAAACATCAATTAGTTGCTTCTTGTATGTACCCTGAGAGGGGACTGAACCGACAATCTAGGCATGTGCCCTGACTAGGATTCAAACCCATGACTTTTCAGTTTATGGGATGATGCTCCAATCAACCAAGCCACACTGAGCAGGGCTGCATATAACTTTTGATTCCCCCAAAACTTAACTACAGTTGTCCCTCGGTATCAAGAAACCATCTACAGATACCAAAATCCACGGATGCTCAAGTCCCTTATATAAAATGGCATAGAACCATGCACACAGTCAGCCCTCCACATATTGGGATTCCCAATCCATGGTTGGCTGAATCCACAAATGGGAAACCTTGGGACAGGAAAGGTCAACTGTATATTTATCGGAAAAAATCCACATATAAAGTGAACCTCTACAGTTGAAACCCATGTTGTTGAAGGGTCAACTGTATTTTCCTACAAAAAAAAAATTGCCTAACAAGGTCATCCATAAAGCAGAATGATATATTCTGACACATAAATGGCATCATTTTATAACCTCTTGATATTTTATAACATGTGACCAGTGAATACTTCAAAATGGCTTACGTGGAGGTTTTGCTGTAAGGTAATTTTTGGGGCTTACAGATTTTTACAATAATTTTCTTCTAGCCTGTTTAGTTTGGTACCAATCTACTGTATTCAGTTTAAGACCTACAGTGATGTGGACCCCGACTCGTGGGGTTCACAGTGTTGTGGCTGAGACCGGACAAATTCACACGGACTACCGAATCCTGTGGCGGAAAAGGGACAGCACGGCCACTCTCTCAAGGGAACAGTGCCCTGTGACCCTTGCCTTGACAGGCTTTTATTGCTTTTCTGGGCACATTACATTGAGGATGGTCCTCATCTGCTATGCACAGGTTCTCTTTAGGTGGTTACCTTTTACAGAAAACAAAGGAGAAGATGTTGCTAATTACATCAAAAAAGAAGGATGTTTGCAAATGTAAAGGGAAAAGTGGTTGAACTGGTTACACGCATCCTTGGAAGGTTTAGCATAGAATTTAGGAAGTTACTTTAAAGATATGCAGTAAACATTTGGTGCCTCAGTTCAGGGTGAGGGAGTTTTAGCAAAAAGCAACCCTCAAAGCGGCCTAGGTACAACGCAGGCCTGATTTCCCACGGGAGAACCTATCTATGGGCGTGGGTCCTGTGTACCGGGCCTTGCTTTCCACTGGCCTGAGTGGGAGCTGAGCCCACGCCATGCAGAACGGTCTCCTATACTATAGTATACAGTTCAGTGTATTAACATACTTAATTTCAAAGCCTACAGGAGAAATTTTGATTAACTTGCCTAATAGCTCTGGAATACAGTTTAAAAATTATGTGATACCCCAAACTTTTCCAAGAAAATGTTAGCTTGTAAAATAATTTATTCTTTCAGAATTCAAGACACATTTAACATGGATTTTACAATAAAGTTTATTAGCTGTTCTCCTCTTTCTCATGAACGGAATGGATAATGATAATCCTTTACAAACTAGTACTCATTTAAGAAATGTAATGTGGAGGTTTCAAAAACATATTTAAGAAACAATGCCAAAAAAAAAAAAAAAAAAAAGCAATGGGCAGCTAAACAATATTATTAGTATAAAAGACCAGAGAAATTTATTTCTGAAATATCTTTCACTAGAATTTCTTGAAATTGCTCACTGTGAAGATTTGCACAACTCGAGTACAGAGCAGCCATGAGAGATGAAGGTTGTGCAGTCTGAGGGAAACACATACAGGAGGATTCTGACTGTTTGCCTGTTAATGAAGGAGAACTGGAAGGAGAGGCAGGGGATCAAATTCAAACCCAATGACAGGAACAACAGCAACAAAAACCAACCAACCAGGAACCATTTGAAAACTTCTGTAGAAAAGAGGAGAACACACACCCATACTTTTACTTGTAATCTAATTTCCCTAGAGGCTTCTTTCCATAACCACTTTCCATAACTGTTTTCGGTTCACATGATTAAGGAAAATAAAGTCTAATCAGTTAACATTTAATTTAAAAACCAAACAAAAAGTTAAGAATAGGTGGCAAAAGAAATATATTTTAAATATATGTTTGTGTGTGCAACTATGTAAAAATAATTCCCATAGTTACAGAGTTTAAAGAAAGTTTCATATATATATTTATATATATTTTTTATTATAACAAAATAGGCAGTTATTGTGGGTAAATATTCATTAAAATATGACCCCTAAGATTATGTTTAAAGTTTTGGACTCTTTTTACACTGTCATAATGATTACTATATCATTGCTGTAATGTCTGTTTTTTCTGTGTTTATATATTTGAAATTTTCTCAAACTTGTGTGTAAAGGGTAAGCTCCCCTAGCACCTAATCATGGCCTCAATTCAGAAATGTGATGCTCATTATGTATGGATAACTTTTGTGAGACACTATAAATCGTGTTGTAGAAGTAGGTTAAAAACATTTAAACACTGTTATCCCTAGCAGATGTTTTGGGGAAAAAACCCTCAGACAATAAAAGACATTAAAAACTCTTATGAAAAATGAATATCCTTTGTAAAATTATGAAAGTTAACCTAGACATTAATTTTGAAATTAAAAAGCATGTATTTACTTATTTCTCTATAATAAAGTATTCTTGTGATAACAGAAATCAATTGAGAAAAAGATCTGAGAGCTAATATATTGACCAAACCATGCTATCACAGTTAAGCGTGCATTGTTGCTCCAAGTTTACTAAATCATTGATTAAAACCACTTTTCTTTCATTGATACTGAAATCTGAAAAAAATGTATATAAAGCTTTTTTGAAAATCTTTTAAAGTTACTTTCCCTTAAACATTAAGGAATTTTACCACAATTTCCTCATCTTCCCAAATCCTTAATAGCTGGTCAGGCCATTCCATCTTCAATTCCGAAAAATGGCCACAAACCAACAGTAACATAAAATAACACAGATGTTACAACTTGAAGGAGACACTAGATGTCAAAAGTAAGTGCAACTGCAGACCATGATGAGTGGGATATGATTCAAAATGGAAGGAGTACTGAAGACAGATTCCAAAGGAAAGGGCAAAGAAATGTCAAAGAAAATTACATTGTGGAAAAGAGAAACAGAAACAGCAGTCCTCATAACTTTTCTTTTGCTGGAACCCAGATGTAAGGACCAGACTGCTCTTCTATGATCTGCTTCACTTGGTTATAAACGTCTTCCAGAGTATCACCCTGTACAATAGCTGTAATGAAATCAGACATCTCCATTAATTGTCTATCTTCTCCATTATAATTATTGATGAGAGTAAAAGCTAAATCTTAGAAATAATTATTCATCCAGGGAGGGATACCCTTTATATACTTTTCACTTAGTAAAAACTGCTAGTTTCATTAATTTTCCTATTCGTAAAATATAAAAAAATTATTTTAAAAACTGACAAAAAAGTGAGACTTGGTAATTTTTACTTTGTGTATTTGGGAAATACACACTCAAGTATTTAGAGCCAAAAGAGCATCTGTCTGCAATCTACTCCTAAATGTTTCAGAAAAAAAATATATAAATATTATAAAGTGTTAATATTTGGGGAATAAGAGTTAAGAGTATGTAAGAATTACTGATACTAGTCTTATGATTTTTCCTTAAGTCTGTAATTTCATATATATAATTTAAATCTGTATATAAAGCACATGGGTCACAACACCATGGCACTTAATGGTACTTTCGGTTAACACCAAATATAAGCTCACCATAATTTCAAACAAACAAATCACAGTGACAATGAAAACCTGCTTAAAGATATCTAAGGAAAAATTTAAGACAAAATGAATGAGAGATTACTTGGGAACTGCTACCCAACTTTTTTTTTTTTTAAACAAATAATATCTTAAAATGGATAAAGATTTTTAAAGAATAAAAGTTTCAGAGAAGAAATAAAATCTGAGTCTATTTTTCTCTAGTAATATTCAAATTATTTTCCTGTGCATGCTGTCCTAGTAACCCAAGAAACACCAAATTTCAGGATTCCTCATCACTACTGCCTAGGTTAGATGTATTATTCTGAGAATGATAGTATTAATTACTACTGGTAGTTGTGGGCATAGTTCAAAATCCATTTCAATGGATCACTTCATATGGCTCTAAAGCAAAACTCTGTCATAAAGGGCACTGCCACATATGATGCCCACCTGTGAAATGCTCCGTAAATTCTTGTTCCAGTTTCATGGCTCTCTCAAATGTTTTTCTGGCTTGTTCTTCTGTTAGACGCTTATTCATTTCCCTATGCAAGTAAATTTAGAAATTGGTAATTACTGTTTTAATACTTTTTGAAGAAAGATGACAAAAGACATAAAACAAAATCACGAAAAGTTAGGTTCTACTGAGAAAATAAATGTCATTAAAAACTAGATTTAGTCACTGAAAATGTAGCTATATACTTGGAATGACAGAAGAATTTCAATACATCTTTGTATTGACTCAAGGCAGGCAAAAAAGAGAAAAAACCCTAAGACTTGACAGTTTTGACTTTGATACAAACTCACACCAAAGTATGACTTACATACTTTGTAAGTCATTCCAATTCATAGATAAAAAGGGAACAAAAGCATTGAACACCACTATGAGAAGGCCATTAGAAAAATACAGTCTGGGAAAAAGTGCAGAAAGAATGACTTAATTTTTTCAATTAATAGATAAATTAAAAAAAGAGATGATGTTTGAATCAAATTTCAAATAAGGTCTGTTCATGACAATTTGGAACCTGATTCAAATTGAAAAACATACACAAAACTTGCAAAATAATCAGGAAAATCTGAACTGATGATATTGAGTTAATTTGAAGTGATGATATTGTTATTAAGTATGACATAGTGATGCTTTTAAATAAGAAATTCCTATCTTTCAAATACAAGTGAAATATGTGGATGAAATCATACAGTATCTAGGACTTGCTTCAAAATAATCTGGAGTTGAGGCATAAGGAGGTGGGGGACAGTGAAACAAGATCGATCATTGTTAATAATTATTGTTGCAGCTGGATGATGGGTCATGGGAGTTTGTTCTCAACTTCAGAGGGAAAGCTTTCAATATTTCACCATTAAATATGATGCTTGTTTTCATATTTTATTGACCTTCATGATATTAAGAAAACTATTACTGTTTTTAAAATGTTTTTGTTATGAATAGATGTTAATTTTATTGAATACTATTTCTGTATTTATTAAAACAATCATATGCTTTTATTCCTAAAATCTCTTAATGTGGTATACTGCAGTAGTTTAAAAATTTTAAAATTGTGGTACAATATACATAACATAAAAGTTACCATTTTTACATGTACAGTTCAATGGCATTCGTACCCTCCTTCATGCTACTGTGTAACCATGCACGCCATTCATCCCTATGATTCTTTCTGTCTTGTAAAACCAAAACACAACACCTATTAAAAACAACTCTATTCTCACCTACCCCCAACCCACACCTGGCAACAACCATTGTATTTTCTGTCTTTATGATTTTGACTACTCTTAAGTACCTCACGTAAGTGGAATCACATGAAATTTGTCTTTTTGAGACTGGCTTATTTTACTTAGCATATCTGCAAGGTTCATCCACATTGTACCATATTGCATTTGTACGGTTATACCACCACATTTGCCTATCCACTCACCCCTTGATGAACATGTAAGTTTCACGTTTTCACTATTGTGAATAGTATTACTATGAACTTGGGTGTACAAAGTTCAAGACACTTTCAATTTTTGAGTGTATGTACCCAGGAATGAAATTATTGGATCATATGGCAATTCTATTTTCAATTTTTTGAGGAACTGCCATACAATTTTCCATGGTAGACATACCATTTTACATTGCTACCAGCAGTGAACAGGAGTTCCAATTTTTCTACATCCTTGCCACCACTGTTTTGTTATTATTTTTTTGATGGTAGCCATCCTAGTGTGTGTGAGGTGGTATCTCATTGTAGTTTTGATTTGCATTTCCCCAATGAAGAGTGATGTCAAGAATCCTTTCCTGTGTTATTTCATTTGTATATCTTCTTTGGAGAACTGTTTATTCAAGCACTTTATTTTTTTTTAAAGATTTTATTTATTTATTTTTAGAGAGAGGGGAAGGGAGGGAGAAAGAGGGAGAGAAACAGCAATGTATGGTTGCCTCTCATGTGGCCCTCACTGGGGACCTGGCCCGCAACCCAGGCATGTGCCCTGACTGGGAATCGAACGGGACCCTTTGGTTCCCAGCCCGCGCTCATTCCACTGAGCTACACCAGCCAGGGATCAAGCACTTTATTTTTGAATTGGGTTGTTTTCTTGTTGAGTTTTAGGAGTTCTCTATATATTCTGGCTATTAACCCTTTATCAGATGATTTGCAAATATTTTTTCCCATTCTGTGGGTTGTGTTTTTATATTGTATATTGTACCATGAGATTCAGAAAAAATTTAAAATGTTTATTAAGTCTAATCTTTTTTATTCTTTTGATACCTGTGCCTTTGAAGTCATAACCAAGAAATCATAGACAATCCAATGTTGTAAAGCTTTTGTCCTGTTTTTTTAAGAGTTTTATTTTCTTACATTTAGGTCCTTAATACATTCTCAGTAAGTTTTTGTATATAGTGTTAGGCAAGGGTCAAACTTTCTTTTGCATGTGGATATCCAGTTTTCCCAGCACCATTTGTTGAAAAGACTATTCTTTCCTCCTCTGAATGGTTCTGAATCTTTGTCAAAAAATCAACTGATTAGCCCTGGCTGGTGTGGCTCAGTGGACTGAAAGCCAGCCAGTGAACCAAAGGGTCGCTGGTTTGATTCCCAGTCAGGGCACGTGCTTGGGTTGCAGGACAGGTGCCCAGAAGGGGGCACACGAGAGGTAACCACATGTTGATGTTTCTCTCCATCTTTCTCCCATCCTGTCTAAAAATAAAAATAAATAAATCAATTGATTACATATGTGAGGGTTTACTTCTGAGCTATTCCATTGGTCTATATATCTGTGTTTAGGTCAATACTGCACTGTAATGATTACTATAGATTTGTAGTAAATTTTGATATTAGCAACTGAGTCATTTTCTGTTCTTTTTTTAAAGATTGTTTTGGCTGTTGGGGTGTATCTTGAGTCCATATGAATTTTACTATGGGTTCTTCTATTTCCACAAAAGGGGCCATTGTGATTTTGATAGGAATTGTGGTGTACCCGTAGATTATTTTGGGAAGTTCTGACATTTTAACAATAATTAAACCTTCTTGCCCTGGCTGGTGTGGCTAAGTTGGTTGGAGTGTTGTTCTGTAACCAAAGGTTGCAGGTTTGATCCCCAGTCTGAGTGCATATAGGAGGGAATCAATTGATGTTTCTCTCTTCCTTCCCCTCGCCCTCTCTCTCTAAAAAGCAATGAAAAAAATGTCCTTGAGTTAGGATAAAAAGAAACAATTAAACATGCACATGGAATATGTTTCCATTTATTTATACCGTTTTAAATTTCTTCAGTGTTTTATAGTTTTCATTGTACAAGTCTTTCACTTCAGTTAACCTGTAAATGTTTAATTCTCGTTGATGTAATTGTAAACATAATTGCTTTTGTAATTTCATTTTTGGATTGTTCATTGTGTATAGAAACGCAACTGAGTTTTGTGTGTTGACTTTGTATGCTGCTATTTTGTTCAATTTAATAGTTCTAATATGTGGTGTCTTCAGAGTTCTGTATAGGTAAGATCATATTATCTGCAGAGATAATTTTACTTCTCTCTTTTCAGTCTAGATGCCTTTTTTTTCCTTACCTGGGACAGTTCTTATCTCTGATCTGGCCAGAACCTCCAGTACTGTGTTAAATAGAAATGGTGAAAGCAGGCATCCTTGCCTTGTTCCTGATCTTAAGAGAAGTTTTCACTCCTTTACCACTGATTATGATGTTTGCTGTGGGTTGTTCATACATGGTTTTTATATTGAGGTAGTTTCCTTTCCTTCCCATTTTGTTGTTTTTATCATGAAAGGGTACTGAATATTGCCAAACGCTATACCTGCATTAGTTGAGATGATTGTGTGGAGTTTCCCATTTTGATGATATGATTTATTACACTGATTTTCATGTTCTCATTCTGGCATTACAGGAATAAATCCTACTTCGTCATGGTGTATAATCTCTTAATATACTGCTGAATTTGGGTTGCTAGCATCACGTCACTCATTTTTTCATCAACGTTCCTAAGTTATTTTAATTATGTAGTTTCTTGGTGTCTTTATATCAGGGTAATACTGCCTTAATAGAATGAGTTAGGAAGTGTTCCTTCATCTTCAATTTTTTAGAGAAGAATGAGAAGGACTGGATTATATTATTAAAAAATGTTTGGCCCAAGCCCTGGCTGGTGTAGCTCAGTGGATTGAGCGCGGGCTGGGAACCAAGCGGTCCCAGTTCGATTCCCAGTCAGGGCACATGCCTGGGTTGCGGGCCAGGTCCCCATGAGGGCCATGTGAGAGGCAACCACACATTGCTGTTTCTCTCCCTCTCTTTCTCCCTCACTTCCCCTCTCTCTAAAAATAAATTAAAAAAAAAAAAAATGTTTGGCCCAGCTGGCGTAGCTCAGTGGATTGAGCTCAGGCTGGGAACCAGAGGGTCCCGGTTCAATTCCCAGTCAGGGCACATGCCTGGGTTGCGGGCCAGGTCCCCAGTGGGGGCCATGTGAGAGGCAACCATACATTGCTCTTTCTCTCTCCCTTCTCCTCTCTCTGAAAACAAATAAAATCTTAAAAAAAAATGTTTGGTAAAATTCACCAGAAGCCCTCTAGTTCAGGGCTTTTCTTTGTTGGGAGTTTTAAATTACTGATGCAGTCTCTTTACTAGTTACCTATCAACTTAAATTTTCTATTCCTTTATGATTTAATCTTGGTAGATTTTGTGTTTCTAGAAATTTGTCCCTCTAGGCTATTCATTTTCTTGGGGGAGGGGCAAAATTGTTCACAGTACTCTTGTAATGACTTTATTTCCATAGTAGTACTGCCCCTAATTTTTTTTCATATTTTAGTAGTTTGAGTTCTCTTTTTTCCCTTATTTCATCTTGCTAAACATTTGTCATTTTTTTTGTTGATCTTTTCAAAGAACCAACTTTTGGTTTCACTGATTTTTCTCTATTGTTTTCTATTTTTTCCTTTATACCTTTTAATTATATTTCATTGATTATGCTATTACAGTTGTCACAATTATTCCCCCTTTGCTCCCACCCCTGCCAATGCAGCACCCCTGACTCCCTTAGGTAACCCCCCCACCATTGTTTATGCCCATGGGTAGGTTCTTTGGCTGCTCCATTCCCTGTAGTGTACTTTACAGTCCTATGGCTATTCTGTAACTACATATTTGTATTTCTCAATCCCTTCACCTCTTTTTATTTATTTTTTAGAGAGAGAGGAAAGAAGGGGAAAAGGAGAGAAACAGCAATGTGTGGTTGCTCCTTGCTCGCCCCATACTGGGGACCTGGCCCGCAACCCAGGCATGTACCCTTGACTGGGAATTGAACCAGTGACCCTTTGGTTCGCAGGCCGGCACTCAATCCACTAAGCCATACCAGCCAGGGCTCCCTCACCTCTTCACCCACTCCCCTATAACCCTTTCCCATCTGGCAACCATCAAAACCTCTCCACATCCATGATTCTGTCTCTGTTCTTGTTTGCTTAGTTTGTTTTTTAGATTCAACCGTTGACGGATATGTATTTGCCATTTTATTTTTCATAGTCTATACCTTCTTTTTGTCAAATAAGGCCTTTTAACATTTCATATAATAATGGTTTGGTGATGATAAACACCTTTAGCTTGTTCTTGACTGCAAAGGTCTTTATCTGCCCTAATCTTGGCTGTAGGTCCCTGCTTTTCATGACTTTGAATATTCCTTGCAAATCCCTTGTAGCCTGCAAAATTTCTTTTTAGAAATCAGCTGACAATCTTATGGGAATGCTCTTGTAGGTAACTAACAGCTTATTTCTTGCTGCTTTTAAGATTCTCTCTTAAATTTTTGCATTTTAATTACAATGTATCTTGGTTCCTCTTTGCTTCCATTTTGTTTGGTACTCTGTGCTTCCTGGACTTGTATGTCTATTTCCTTCAGCAAATTAGGGAAGTTTTGTTTCATTATTTTTTCAAATAGATTTCCAATTTCTTGCTCTTTCTCTTCTCCTGGCACCCCTATGATTCCAATGTTGGACCTCTTGAAGTTTTCCCAGAGGCTGCTTACACTATGCTCTTTTTTAGGATTTTTTTCTTCTTGTTGTTCTGATTGCTTCCTTATGTTAAAAATCATTGATCTTCAGCTTCATCCACTCTACAGTTGTTACTCTGTAAATAGTTCCTTAGTGTATCTTTTGTTTTTGATTGGATATTTCTACACTGTTGAGGTCCTCACTAAGTTCCTTGAGTATCCTTATAACCAGGTTTTGAATTCTGCATGTGATAGATTACTTGTCTCCCTTTTGTTTAGTTCTTTTTTTCTGGAGTTTTGATCTGTTCTTTCATTTGGGCCATGTTTGTCTCCTAGTTTTGGCAGCCTCCCAGATTGTTTCTACGTACTAGGTGGAGCTGCTATGACTCCCTTTTTTAAAAAAAGTTTTAATTACTTTAATGTTGTTCAATTACAGTTGTCTGCACCCTCTCCTCAACTCCCTGTCTTTGTAGCATGGCCTGGAGGGTCCAGTGGCACAGCCTCCCCTATTGCCCAACCTGGGTACTTGAGGTGCACCCTTCATGTGGACTGAGTACATCCTCCTTTTATAGTTGAGCCTTGGTTACCATTGTCAGATCAATGAGATGGATTTACCCAGGCCTGTTAGCAGCAAGGACTGGCTGTGACCACTGACTACCAACCTCTGCCCTCCGTGGAGGATCAGCTGTGCAGGTGCAGGTTGGTGGTGATTTGACACGGTGTGTGGCTGTTTGCTGAGTGTGCTGGCTCTGGGTTTTCCCAGACAGTGCAGGTAGAGGTCAGCCCCCACCTCTGTTTTGCCTAGGGCCACCCTGTCTGGGCTAAAAAGCAGTCTGAGATGGTTGCTACTTATGCTGGGCTTGGAGATTTCCAGGTGAAGCCAAGCTGTGAATCTAAGGATGGTTGCTGCTAGTGCTGGGCCTGCAGCCACTTAGCACTGAGTTTACAGGGGTTCCAGGCTCACTGAGGCTGGCTGTTGCTTGTTTTAGAGGATTTAGGATGTTGTGAATCATGAGCCAGTACCAGCCATTCATACGGAAAAGCAGCTTGAGTGGGCCCATATAGTGGGTGGGATGGAGTCTCTGGGGATCTCCAGGGCAGGGAAAACAGTGTTAGTCACATTGATGGAGTCTCAGATATGGCACCAGATTGCTGGCTCTTTGGGGGTAGGGTTCAGAAAAGGGACAATGTACTCTGCCTCCTTTCTTTCCCGAAGCTCTTGTCTTGATGCCAGACACTTCATTTCCTTCCTGCATGCCACTGGTGCCCTTCAAGCTACTACCCCAGTGCTGGAGCTCAGAGGGAGTGAGTCTGAGTAAGTCCATGTATGGGTTGTTTAAGAGGAACTGCATGAGACCCCAGCAGTTTCTTTTACCAACACCACCCCTGCTGATTTTTGCAGCCCCAAGTTATGGGGACTTATCTCCCTGGCATTGGGACCCTGGGCTTGGGGGTCTGGTAAGATATCCCTGTCAAAATTTTATCCACCACATGTGAACGTGGGACCAGCCTGTTCTGCATCTCCACCCCTCCTGCCATTCTGGATGGATGTGGTTTCTTTAATTCTGTAGTTGTTAAGACATCCATTCAACTCAATTTCTGATGATTCTGAGTGCTGGCTGTTCTATATTTTAGTTTTAATTTTGATGTGGTTGTGTGAGGAGGTGAGTCGTGTCTACCTATGCTGCCATCTTGACTGGAAGTTCTGTATTCTCTATTTTGTTGATCTCTGCCCTATGTTTTATTTTCTTTCTTCTGTTAGCTTTGGGTTTGGTTTTCTAGTCCTTAAGTTATAGTTAGGTTGTTGATTTGACATCTTTCTTTCCTTTTAATGGAAGCATTTACACGTATATATTGCCCCCCTTAGCACTGCTTTTTCTGTGTCTCATAAGTTTTGAAATTTATTATTATGTATTAATTACTGTATTACTTTCCATACAAACTGTAATTCTATTTTGCCCCACTCTGTACTCTGCTGTTGTTGGGTAGTGTTCTATATGTGTCTGTTAGATCCAGCTGATTTATTGTGTAGTTTAAGTCTTCTATTTCTTAACTTATATTGTTTGATCCATTATTGCGAGTGTGGTATTGAAGTCTCCAACTATTATTGTAAAACCTTCTCCCTTTAATTCTGTCAATTTTTGCTTCATATGTTGAATGATGTCATTAATTACATAAATGTTTGTATCTTCTTGCCATACTGAACCTTTTATTAATACATACTGTCCTTGTTGCATGTAATCTTTTTTGATTTAAAATCTATATTGTCTGATATTAGTATAGCTACTCCTGCTCTCTCTTTGGTTACTGATTAGAAATGGAGCCTGAAGATGAGACAGAATTGCTGTAGTCTCATGATAAAACTAGAGTGGATGAGGAGTTGCTTCTTATGAATGAGCAAAGAAAGTAGTTTCTTGAGATGGAATCTACTGCTGGTGAAGAAATTGTTGAAATAACAACAGAGGGTTTAAAATATACATAAACTTATTAGTTGATAAAGCAGCAGTTTGCTTCAATTTTGAAAGATCTGCTGTGGGTAAAATGCTATTAAACAGAATTGTACATATACATATATATTTAAAGATTTAAAAAATTTATTTACTTCTTAGAGAGAGGGGAAGAAAGGGAGAAAGAGAGGGAGAGAAAGATCAATGTGTGAGAGATAGATCAAGTGATTACCACTTGCACATCCCCAATTGGGGAACCTGGCCTGCAAAACCTAGGCATGTGCCCTGACTGGGAATTGAACCTGTGATCCTTTTGTTTGCAGGCCACCACTCAATCCACTGAGCCACACCAGCCAGGGTAAAACAGCATTGTGTATTATAAGATAAACTGTTCAAGAAAGAGTCAATCGATGTGGGAGACTTCACTATTGTCTTATTTTAAGAAATTGCCATAGCCCTCCCAGCCTTCAACAACCAGCACTGATCAGTCAGCAACCATCGCATCAAGGCAAGAACCTTCATGGTCAAAAAGGTTATGACTTGCTGATGGCTTAGATGATGGTTTGCAATCTTTAGCAATAAAGAATTTTTCAAAAAGATTTTATTTTTAGGGAGAGGGGAACGGAGGGAGGAAGATAGGGAGAGAAACATCGATGGGTTGCCTCTTCCACTCCCAACTGGGGACCTGGCTTGCAACCAGACATGTGTCCTGACTGGGAATCAAACTGGTGACCCTTTGTTTTGCAGAATGATGCCCAATCCACTGGGTCTCATCAGTCAGGGAAGCAACAGAGTGTTTTTAAATTAAGGTATGTACATCGTATTTTTAGACATAATGCTACTGCACACCTAACTGACTACAGTAAAGTGTAAACATAACTTTATGTACTGGGAAACCAAAAAACCTGTGGGATTCACTTTATTGCTCTATTTGCTTTATTTAGGTGGTCTGGAACCAAACGTACAATATCTCGGAGGTATGCCTGTAGTTTCATGTAGAACAGTGATTTCCAACCTGTGTACTGCAAGAATTTTTAAAACATGCAATACCTGACTATGCAGGAGCACTGACCTCTTTTTCGTCAAATAAGAAGAACAAAAGCCCATACAACAATAGCCATCTGGTGTGAATGAATCAAAATTATACCTATTTTTTGTCAGATTGGCAAAAAATGTAATTTTTGGTCTGCTGCAGAATTTTAGTAATTAGGTTATGTATGCCATGAGATGAAAAAGGTTGAAATCATTGCTGCAGAATATTTCACTGTGTGAATAAATCATAATTTATGTATTTGATAATGGGCATTTGGATAGTTTCAAGGTTTTGGTTATTTTCAATAGTACTTGTATTGATAATCAAGTATGTTTTGGTAAACATCTGTAAACATTTCTATCAAGTACATATCTAGGTCTATCAGGTCTAGACTACCACGTCTTAAGTTATGTGTATGTCAAGCTTTAGGAGATACTATAAAAAGTTTACCAATGTGGAAGTACCAATTTACATTCTTATCAGTATTACGAGTTTCAGTTGTTCCACATCCTTCCCAACATTTGATATTTTCTTTTTCATTTCAGCTATTTTGGTATGTGGATGGTAGTGTTATGACAGTGTGGTTTTAACTTGCATATGATTAACTGATCACCACCTCATGTTTACTATTGGATATCCTCTTTTGTTAAGTGTTCAAGTCTTGCTCATTTTTCTACTGGGTTGCCTATGCTAACCTTTTTAATGTCTTCTCAATGTGCAGTGATATTCTCATTTTGATTCCTAATATTTATGCCTTTTTAATTTTCTTTCCTTGACCTTTCTTATTAACATTTTAGAGTATTTTCAAAGAGAACATTTTTGGTTTTGTTGATACTCTCTACCATAATTTTGTTTTCTATTTCTTTAATTTCTACCTTCTTTGAGTTTAACTGACTGATTTTTTTCTAATTTCTCAAGATCTTAGATTTTCAACATTTCTTTCTTAATATTTGACATCCAACATTCTTTCCTAATATTTAAGGCTGTGGATTTTCCATATGGATCCTCCAAACTTATTTACTTGACAATTTCATTACCATTTAGTTCAAAACATTTATTAACTTAGGCTGATTTCTTCTTTGACCCCTTCAGAAGTATAATGGTTAATTTCCAAATATATTGGGATTTTCTAATGACCTTCTCATTATTGATTTCTATTTTAATTTCATTGTGGTCAGAGAATTTGTTTTCAATCATTTGAATTCTATAGGATAGCATAAGATTAGTTTTGGCAACTGTTTTATGTGCACTTCAAATAACTGTGTGAATTTTGCAGATGTTGAATGTAGTATTCTATATGTGTCAGGTAAAGTTTTAAATTTGTGTTGTTCTACATCCTTAATGATTTTTTGTTTCTTTTCTTATTTTTATTACTTCCTGACTAATATGTTAAGTTTTCCTACTATAATTGTGGAATTACTCTTTTCCTGTACAGTTCTAAGTTTGTGTTTATATATTTTGAAACTGTGCTATTAAATGTAAACAAATGTCTAAATATATCTTCCTGATACCAGCAAAACTTTTTTCTTTTCTTTAATATATTTTATTGATTCTGCTATTACAGTTGTCCCATTTTCCCCCTTTTATTCCCCTCTGCCCCACATCCCCCCCATTCCCTGCTCTTTAGTTTTTGTCCATAGGTCATACACATAAGTTCTTGGCTTCTACATTTCCTATACTATTCTTAATGTCTGTTTTCTATCTACCATTTATGTTACTTTTTCTCTGTACTTTTTCCTCCTCTCTCCCCCTCCCCGCCTTATATAAATCCCTTTAACATTTCATATAATAAAGGCTGGGTGATGATGAACTCCTTGAACTTGACCTTATCTGAGAAGTGCCTTTATCTGCCCTTCCATTCTAAATGAAAGCTTTGCTGGATAGAGTATTCTTGGGTGTAGGTCCTTGCCTTTCATGATTTGGTATACTTCTTTCCAGCCCCTTCTTGCCTGAAAAATCTCTTTTGAGAAATCAGCTGACAGTCTTATGGGAACTTCTTTGTAGGTGATTGTCTCCTTTTCTCTTGCTGCTTCTAAGACTCTCTCCTTCTTTTTAATCTTGGGTAATGTCATTATGATGTGCCTTGGTGTGTTCTTATTTGGGTCCCGCTTCTTTGGGCCCTCTGAGCTTCCTGAATTTCCTGGAAGTCTATTTCTTTTGCCAGCTTGGGGTAGTTCTCCTTCATTACTTGTTCAAATAAATGTTCAATTCCTTGGTCTTCCTCTTCTCCCTCTGGCATCCCTATGACCCAGATGTTGGGTCATTTACAGACGTCTCGGAGGTTCCTAAGCCTCTCATTTTTTTGAATTCTTGTTTCTTCCTTCTGGTCCACACCATTGATTTGAGTGCCAATTTCCTTCTCCTCCCTATTGGTTCCCTGCACATTTCCCCTCATTTTCTTTAGTGTATCCTTCATTTGTTCATTTATTTGTGACCAACTTTCTTCCAATTTTGTGAGCATCCTGATTACCAGTGTTTTGAACTGTGCATCTGATAGGTTGGCTATCTCTTCGTCCCTTAGTTGTAATTTTGGGGGGGCTTTGTTCTGTTCTTTCATTTGGGCCATTTTTGCCCCCTTCTGCATGCCTGTTACTTTAAGGGGCAGAGCCTTAGGTGTTTACCAGGGCGGGGCAACCTATGTTGCTGTGTTGTGATGCTTCCTTTGTGGGCGTGGCCTGGGAGGGAGGAATGGCACTTGCTCCGTTCCCGCCACCTCCCAGTCACCCTCCCCCAATGAGCTCTCCTGTGAGGCTGGGAGCCGCTCCCACAACCACCTCAATGCCCCCAGGCACTTTCAACTGGTAGCCCAAGGCTCCCCACCCGCACCGCAATGGTGGGCTGTGCGATCTGCTCCACTCCCCAGCTCCTTCTCCCAGTCTACCTGCGTGCAAATGAGGGAACTGCCTGGTCCACTAGACTTGGCCCTGCTGGTTCCCTCGGGCCTCTCCGAGTGTGCTGACCACTGGCTTCGCTGAGTGCACTGGCCGCTTTATGGCCAGGTGCACCCGCAGTGAGTCTCTCCGGGCAAACTGCCGTCTCGATGCCTGTGCACTCCACCCTGCTTACCGGTCTGGGTGAACGTGTCCTCTCTAAATTCTTGGCTGTCGGACTTCCACTTGGTTCGATTCTCTGTCTGCTCTGGTTGTTTGTTTCTCTTTTTAAATCACTGTTTTTCCTCTTTGGTTGTGAGAGGAGGCAGTGTGTCCACCTATGCCTCCATCTTGGCTGGAAGTCCTCTGAAACTTTTATTTTTATGAAATCTCTCTTTTATATCTCTATTAATACCTCTTGCCTTAAACTATACTTCAATAGTAATATAAACCAACTTACTTCTGCTTGATTTTGCATGGTGTATCTTTTTTTTTAACCCTTTACTGAAGGTGTGTCTTATGAAAGCAACATATGTTTCATAACGCAGTATCTCCAAATATGTTACCTTGGCATACTGAGTATTTTAAGATAAATGAATTTGAAAAATGGCAGGTGTAGGATGAACTTTGACCTCCTCAAGAAGGAGGTCATAAGAGAGGGATACCTCCCTATACCTGGAGAAAAGTAGCATCTTATCTCCAAAGATGGAGGGATACTAAAAGGAATTTGAATGAACTGGACTAAGTTTCCCCTAATTTACTACTCTTAGCTCACATCCTGTCCTATCACATTTTCCCATGACTTTCTACTTTTCATTAAACCTAGTATAAAAATGCTCAGATTTAACTATTTCTTTGGGTCTTCAAAGCCTTATGAAGGCTTCCATGCCATGAAAAACTTAAATAAATCGGTATGCTTCTCTCTTGTTAATCTATCTTTTGTTACAGAGACTCAGCTTAGAACCTAGAAGAGTAGAAGGAAATTTTTTTTTTCCTCTTATACTGAAGGTACAATTGTTTTTTCTTTACCCATTCTGATAATCTTTGTTTTTAAATTAGACTATTTAGTCTATTATTTAACTGATGAAATATTTGGGTTAATTTATGAGTATACCATATTACTTACTATCTGTATTCTCATTGTCCCATGTGTTCTGTTTCATATTAGCTATGTTCTCCCTTTTAGTTTTTTAAAAACTCTATTTCTTGCCCTCTAATAGTTTAGTTATACTTAAGTACTTATCATTTTATTCTCTTAATGGTTACTCAGAGCTATACTGCTCCATTCAGTAGGTACTAGCCAAATGTGACTATTTAAACTTTAAATTATAATACATGTTATCTTATTCTTAAGTACATTAATGTTGGTGATGATAACAGTTAATATCACAGAGTGCTTATTTAATTCTCACAACAACCCTAAGAGATTGGTATACTATTATTTTCTCCATTTCATAGATAAAGGAACTGAGATGCAGGGAAGTTAAATAAATTACATAATTCAATAACTGATAGAGACTGAATCTCTACTTAGAGCCTGTTTCTTATTTACACTTACATGATATTTTCCATGGATTTGGGTTTAATAAAAATGGAGATTGGGTAAAGTTGTGCAATCTGTAATCTCTTTATGGCATTTCCAGACACATCGAGGATACAATGTTTGCCCTAAAATAGAGGGAATAAAGAAAAATAAAAAACAAGTGAAGCAAATATTTTCAACTATATCAAAGGCACATTTTCTACAGGTAAAAAATCTGAATTATGATATGTTTCGATCCTGTTCACTTTAAGCAAACTTCTCATTTCTGTTAGCAAATTTCAGAGGGAAAATGAAATAAAGGCAATGGATAATGACCATGTATAATTAATTTTCCATTCTCAAATATTACATTTAAAAAGGAATGAAAATACAGTTCCCTTACTCTTAACTTTTATACACCAGTAATCTCTCAAAATGGCAACTGGTATGGGATTCCTATCTTTTATTTTGGTGAGGAAGGGCACAAAAAAAAATCCTAAGCCACCATCTTACTGTTACTATGCTCTCATAAAATAGTATATGATCAATAAGAAGGTAAAAAGTCTAGACTAAAAGAACTTTTTACCCTGGCTGATGTGGCTCAGTAGACTGAGTGCCAGCCTGAGAAGCAAAGGGGTGCTGATTCAATATCCAGTCAGGGCACATGCCTGGGTTGTGGCCAGGTCCCCAGTGGGGGAGTGCATGAGAGGCAACCACACATTGATGTTTCTCTCCCTTTTTCTCCCTCCCTTCCCATCTCTCTAAAAATAAATAAATACCCGGTTGGTGTAGCTCAGTGGATTGAGCATGGGCTGGGAACCAGAGGGTCCCGGTTCGATTCCCAGTTGGGGCACATGCCTGAGTTGCAGGCCAGGTCCCCAGTGAGGGCCATGTGAGAGGCAACCATACATTGCTCTTTCTCCCTCCCTTCTCCTCTTTCTGAAAATAAATAAATAAAATCTTTAAAAAAAGAACTTTTAAAGGGAATATACGTAGAAAACCTCACTACCAATACTCTACCCTATTTCTCATTTTATTGGGAAACTGGCAAAAACTATCACAAACTGACAATTGAGAAACCCAGTTCTGGATTTAGGACACTTTTGTGACATGCTTAAACATACTGACATTTTGAATGATGATGAACATTTTCATGTTATAAATAAGGCAGTACTTATAACTTATCAAACATTTGTCTGATAACATTTTAAGTCAGGTACTCCCTCATAATGCATTTTGTAATCTAAGGGCTTGAGTCCACTTAGGTGAATGGACTTCTTCACTTTAGAAGAATATTTTTTTTTTTTTTTACTTTATTGTTGTTCAATTACAGTTATTTGCATCCTCTCCCCTCCCCTCCCCCTAGAAGAATATTTAAAAGAAAAAATTTAATATGATATAAATACTTCAATTACATAGAAAAGTACAGAAAGTAATAGACATACATGTGCCCACATCTACTTTTCTCAGATATTAATATTCTACCTGATTGCTTAGAAATTAAAAGAAAGTTCTACACTAAAACTTTCTGTTAATAGAATTAACATTCTATCATCCCTCCCTATATGCATGTAAAGTTTGAGAGCAAACTGCAGACATACACCTTTACGCCTGTTTCCTAAAAACAACTGCATCTCTTAAATAACCACAATTCAGTTGCTCATCTAATGTCCTTTACTACAAAAGGAAAAAAAATGTTTCTTGGTTCAAGATCACACATTACATATAAGTGTAAATCTCTTTAGTCTCTGTCAATCTGTCAAGTTTTTTAGTTTTTATCTTTCATGATTTTGATAGTTTCAGAGAATTACGGAACATATTTGCTTTTGCTGGATGTTTCCCATCAAATGGCAGGTTACACATTTTTGGCAAAAATACTACAGAAGTGTTGTATCCTTCTTGATCCAGCATACCAGGAGGCATATGGTATCTATTTGTCCCATTACTGGGAAAAGTTAATTTTGATCACTTGTTTAAGGTTTTGTCTGCCAGGTTTCTCCGCTGTAAGATTACTATTCTCTCCTTTGTAACTGTAAGTATTTGGGGGGGGGGGTGTGGGGCAGAGAAAGTTTGAAAGTATGTAAATATCTTGTTTCTCATCAGATGTTAATTCATTCACTCATTAATCTAGCACATACATTAATGATTCTGGCCTGAAACATTACCATGGTAGTTACTGAGAGATTTCATCATTTCTACCTTTGTTAGTAGATATTCTAATGTAAGGCAAAGCTCTCCCTTCTACCCATTTATTTATTTATACTATTATGGACTTTTAGATTCTTACTTTATTCTCCATGTTATAATTAGTTAAAATTATCATTTATTTTAATATTCAAATTATCCACATGTGGCTTCTGGGGGACCTTACAGGTTGGGTTCTGTGTCTTTCTGACATATCCTCATTATTTTTAAAGCACTTCCTTATTTTTCCAGCACAGAAAATGTTCTAGACTCATCTTGTACTTCTCTGGTATCAGGCCTGGAATCAGCCATTTCTTCAAGGAGTTACAGATCTTTTTTTTTTTTTGATGGAGAATGATATTTAGCAGCCAAAATGTAGGCAGCAGATATTCTCATTGTTTACTAAGGAGGCATCATTTTTAGGGAACAGTGCAAAGAAACATAGTTATGTATATACACACACATCTCTATTTCTACAACTATCCATATTACGATGCATAGGTTTATATTCGTATCTCTAATTCCAATTCAATTATTATGGACTTCATTCTACCCTCTCCCCTTTCCATATTTCTAAAATCACTTCTCTAACAATGAGAAGCCTGACTCTCATCATTGTCAATATATTAATTTGCTTGACTCTAGAATATACATTAGTTTTACAACTGTTAGCTTATACCACTCTGAAAAACAAAAGTACTAATTATTTGTTTACAGATCCTTTTGTATTTAGCCATGGTTCAGGATTATTGGGACTAATACTCTCCTCCCTTTCCTTCCCCTCTTTAATGCAGTTATTTGAAATCTAGTTTATTTAGTTCCTATTTATATATCATTTTGCATTTCCACAATCTTCCCTTGTTTTTAGTTTTTTAATATATAAAATGTCAACACAGTTCTAAAAGTCAAAATTATATAAAAAGGTGTACTTGGAGAAATGTCACATTTCCATCCCTTCTACCTCATTCCTAATCTCCCATCCTTTCCACCCCTCCCTCTCTGTAGGTAATCAATCTCAGTAGTTTCTGATTTATTATTTCTGTATCTTATTTTCACATGAATTGTAAATAAATCTTTTATACCTTTTTCAATTAGATTTTTTTGTCTCTATTTCTTAAATTTAGTTTTAAAATTCTTTATATATTTAGAATATCAGCCCTCTGCTTGGAAATTTTTTGTCAGATTTTATCTTTAATCCTCACCTGAGAATATGTTTATTAATTTTTAAAGAGAGGAAGAGAGAAAGAAGGAGGGGAGAGAGAGGGAAGGAGGGAGAGTGGGGGAGAGGGAGAGACATATCAATGTGAGAAACATCTACTGGTTGCCTCCCGTATGTGCCTCAACCAAGGATTGACACCACAGCATAGCCATGTGCCCTGACCAGGAATTGAACCTGCAACTTCTTCATGCACAGGATGGTGTTCCACCAAATGAGCCACCCAGCTAGGGCTCTGTCAGTTCTGTTTTCTGACCTTGGTAACAGTGTTTTTCAAAAGTTTTTGGAAAAGTTTTTCTGGCCAAAATCTTTTTTAGTTTTAATGGGGTCAAATTTATCAGTCTTTTATTGCATCTGAATTTTTAAATTCATGGTTCAAAACTTGTGCTATGACCAGGTTATACTTTCTGTCAATTGTATTAGAGCCATTTTTGTGTGTGTGTATGGTGTAAAGTATTGTTTTAATCAGTCAACTAATCATTTTTTTCCAGTTGTCCCAGCACTATTTATCAAAAAGTCTTTTATTAAAAGCCCCAGTGACTTGAGATTGCTCTTTTATTATATATTGCATTTTCATAAGCACTTAGATCTTTTCTGGATTCTTTCTTCTATTCTATTGGTCTGCTTGTGCACTCATATGCCAGTACCATACTGTTTTAATTAAAATTTAATGGTATGCTTTAATATCTGGTAGAGCTCGAACCCTTTGTAGCTCTGTTGTGTTGTTCTTGCTTCTTATATAACTACAATTTGACTTGTCAAGCCCCATAAAAAAGCTGGTAGGTATTTTTATTGGGGTTGTGTTCACATACGTATACAAATTAGCTTAGAGAGAAATGACAGCTTTACAATATTAAGTTGTCTTAGTTAAGGACAAGGGATGTCCTTTCCATTGTTTAAGTCTAATATTCTGTCTTTCAGGAGTGTTTTATAGATTTCCTCATGTAAGTTTGCATCTCTCTTATTAAATTTACTATTTTATATTCTACTTCTTATATTATAAATGAGGTTTTTTACTGTCATTATCTTCTAACTGGTTTTCATGTAAATGAAAGCTATTAATTTCTGCATATTAATTTTACTTACTACTTTATGTTTTTCATTTTATAATACTTTAATTTTGTAAATTTATAATTTTAGAAAATAAATTTTATAATTATTGTATGGTTTCCATATTATCTAAAAGTACAGTTTTACGTCTTTTACAGTTCTTATGTGTCCAATTGATTTCTCTTGTCTAAAGCACTAATATCTTGTGTACAATGAATATATCAAGTAGTAGTGGAGATAATGTACATACTTGCCTAGTTCCTCATCATAATGGAACTGCCTTTTGTTTTTCCCATTAAGGATTTAAAACTAAGAATATCTATGTATCCATCCATCCATCTCAATCTCTTTTGTTAAAAAAATAACACCCATCTCTAAAATTTGAGGGTATTTTCCCCCCAGAAAAGGTATTAAATCTTACCATAACTTTTATATCTGCAGATATATGATTTGTCTTAGGATACATTAAGTGGTAGATTACATTAATGGATTCCCTAATATTGAACTGACTTTAAAATCCTTTAATTCTATTTGGTTATGGTATATTACTTTTGCAATGTGGTTTTGGATCTTGTTTGCCAAAATATTTAACATTTTTGCATTAAAATTTGTAAGTAATATCTATGATTTTCCAGTGCTCATCAGGTTAAGATATCAGTATTATACTAGTTCATAAAAAGAATGTTCTTCAACAGTTTATGGAGCTTTAAGACAATATAACCTTTGCAGATTTGGTAGAATTCCCCCTCTGAAGCCATCTGAATCTGGTGCTTTTTTAGGGGTAGTTCCTTGATAACTTGTTGTAGTCCTCTAAAATTTTCTAATAGGTCAGTTTTGGATTAAGAAAATTACCTATTTCAAAAATTTCATTTTTCAACAAAGTTTTAAAATTTATTTATATAAAGATACTCAAAAGTAGTCTTTTATGATTTCATAATATGTCAATGGTTATTATCCCTTCTTATTTCCTATTTCTATTACTTGTAATTTTACCTTTAAAAAAATCAGGTTAGCTAGTGGTTTGTTTACTGTATTAATATTTTTTATTATTTTTTATTTATTTTTTTTTCTTTAAAGATTTTATTTATTTATTTTTAGAGAGAGGGTAAGGGAGGGAGACAGAGAGGGAGAGAAACAGCAATGTATGGTTGCCTCTCACATGGTCCTCACTGGGGACCCAGCCCGCAACCCAGGCATGTGCCCTGACTGGGAATCGAACCGGGACCCTCTGGTTCCCAGCCCACGCTCAATCCACTGAGCTACACCAGCCAGGGCTGTATTAATATTTTTTAGATCTCCTGTTTTTTGATTCTTTACCTTATTAATTTCTTTTAAAAAACTTTTTATTATTTTTATTACAAAAATCACAATGCATTATAAAAAATTTAAGTAGTTCAGAAAGAATATGAAATTAAATGTATAAGTTCACTTTTCCCCCAGAGTACCAGAAAAACCGTCAGTTTTGTTTTTTTTTTAAAGATTTATTTATTTATTTATTTATTTATTTTTAGAGAGAGGAGAACGGAGGAAGAAAGAGCAATGTATGGTTGCCCCTCACATGGCCTTCACTGGGGACCTGGCCTGCAACCCAGGCATGTGCTCTAACTGGGAATCGAACCGGGACCTTTTGTTTCCCAGCCAGCGCTCATTCCACTGAGCTACACCAGCCGGGCAGTTTTTTTTTTTTTTTTAAAAGTTCGATTAAGGCATAACTGACATACAATAAACTGCATGTATTTAAAGTACGGCATATCTTCATATTATTGTGTTATGCTTTATTACACTTTGCAGATAATGTGTTTTCATTAACACTGAGGCAACAGCAGAAAGATTACAATTTGCTGAAGGCTCCGATTATGACTAACATGTTTTAGCAATAAGGAATATTAAAATTAAGGTATGTGCATTTTTAAACATAATACTATTGCACACTCAATAGACAGTATGACATAAACATAATTTTTATATGCACTGGGAAACCAAAAATTTCATGTGACTTGCTTTACTTAAGTATTTATCATTGTGAACTAAAACCAAACCTATAATATCCCTGAGGTATGCCTGTATACAATTTGGTAAGTTTTGACATGTGTCAACATCCTGACATCATCAATACAATCAAGATAATAAACATATCATTCACCATCAAAAGTTTCCTTAAACCTCTTTGTATTCTCTCACTCCTCCCCAAGCAACTGCTAGTCTGTGTTCTGTTACTATAGGTTAGTATGAAATTTCTAGAACTTTATATAAGTAGAATAATTCAGTATGTATTCTACTTCCTTCACTCAGCATAACTGTTTTGGGATTCCTTCACATTGTTGTGTATATCAATAGTTTTTTTCTTTTCATTGCTGAGTGCTACTGCATTACATTGGATGTACCACACTTTATTCATTTGACAGTTGAGGGACATTTGGGCTGTTTCCAGTTTTTGTGCATTACAAACAGAGCTGCTATGCAAAATCACATACAAGTCTTTGTATGAACATGTGCTTTCTTTTCTCCTGGGTAAATATCTAGAAGTGTACATTTAAACTTTTTTCAAACTGTTTGTATAATTTTACATTCCCACCTAGCACAGTATGACAGTTTTGACTGTTCTGTATCTCTGTAGATGTTAGTAATGGTCATTTTTTTAAAACTTAGCCATTCTAATAGATGTATAATGGCACTCACTTCATTATGATTTCAATTTGCATTTCCCCAATGACTATTATGTTTACTGGCCATCTGTGTACTTCTTGAGAAATGTCCTTTCAAACCCTTTGCTCATTTTTTAAAAAGATTTTGTTTATTTTTAGAGAGGGGAACGGTGGGAGAGAAAGAGAAAATTCGATTGGTTGCTTCTTGCATGCCCCCAACCTGGGACCTGACCCAGAGCTCAGGCATTTGCCCTTACTGGAAACTGCACTGATTTGGGAGAAAATGCTCAATCCACTGAACCACACTAGTCAGGGCCCTTTGTGCATTTTTAAATCGTGCTATTAGTCTTTATTATTGTGTTGTAAGAGTTCTTATAACACATTATTGTGTTATAAGAATGTGTATCCAGATATATGTTACGAGATATATGATTTGAAAATATTTTCTAGTATGTAGTGTTTCTTTAAGAGCAGAAGTTTTGTTTTTGATGAAGTCCAATTTATCACTCTTTTTCTTTTACGGACTGTATTTTTGGTTTATTATCTTAGAAATCCTTGCCAAATCCAAAGTCATGAAGAATTTTTCCCATGTTTTCTTCTAAAAGGCTTACAGTTTTAGGCTTGGCATTTTTGACCTATTTTGAGTTAATTCTTTATATGGTATGAGATATGGTTAGTTAATCATTCTAGCACCTTATGTTAAAAGACTATCTCTTCCTGGAATTCTGGTCAAGATGGTGGCATAGGCAGACATAACTCTCCTCTTCATACAACCACATCAAAATCACATCTAAAATGTAGAACAACCATCACCCAGAACCATCAAGAATTGAGTTGAATGGGTGTCTGACAGTTACAGAATTAAAGAAACTACATCCATCCAGACTGGTATGAGAGGCACAGGCAAGGAGGGGGCTAGACCCTACCCACGAGTGGTGGATAAAAATCCTGAGTGATATCTCAGGAGTGAGGAGTTCCAGCCCCATACCATCCCCACCCCTCCCAACCCAGGGTTCCAGTGACAGGAAGAGAAGCCCCCATAACTTCTGGCTGCAAAAACCAGGAGGGATTGAGTCAGTGGAAGAAACTGCTGGAGCCCCCAGCAGTACCTCTTAAAGAACCCACACATGGACTCACCTACTCAGACTCACTTCCCCTGAGCTCCAGCACTGGGGTAGCAGCTTGAAAGGCACCAGTGGTACATAGGGAGAGACTGAAGTGTCTGGCAAGTAGAGGCCATTGTCTCTTTTCTAAACCTTCCTCCAACACAACTGGTGACATATCTGAGATTCCATCAACCTGGTTAACACTGTTAGACCTACCCTGGAGATCCCCAGAGACTCTGCCCCAACCAATGTATGGGCCCATTCAGGCAACATTTCCATATAAATGGCTGGTCTTGGCTCATGCTTCAAAACTTACTAAATCCTCTCAAACAAGCAACAGCTGGTGAGCCTAGATGAACCCAAGTCCAGCACTAGCAGCAGCCAGCCTAGACTCACAGCTTGGCTTTACCTGGGAATCTCCAAGCCCAGTACAAGCAGCAGCCTTCTTAGATTGCTTTATAGCTCAGGAAGGGTGGCCCCAGGCAAAACGTAGATGGGAGCTGATCTCGGCCTGCACCATCTGGGAAACTCTAGGACCAGCAAACCCAATGGACAACTGCGGACCACACTGGAGCACCACCACCCTGCTCCTGCACAGCCGATCCTCCACGGAGGGCACAGGTTGGTAGTCAGTGGTCAGAGCCAAATCCTTGTAGCTAACTGGCCTGGGTAAATCCCTCTCATTGATCTGCCAACGGCAACCAAGGCTCAACTGCAAGAGGAGGGTGTACTCAGCTCACACAAAGGGTGTACCTCAAGACCCAGTTTGGGTGATAGGGGAGGCTGTGCGACTGGACCCAAAGGACACCTACTATATTAGACCACACTACCAATACAAGGAGTCAAAACAGTTCTACCTAATATATAGAAACAAACACATGGAAGTTTAAAAACAGAAAGACAAAGAAATATGGCCCAAATGAAAGAACAGATAAAAACTCCAGAAAAAGAGCTAAATGATATGGAGATAAGCAATCTATCAGATGCAGAGTTTAAAACACTGGTTATGCCCTGGCTGGTGTGGCTCAGTGGATTGAGCCAGCCTGTGAATCAAAGGGTAGCCAGTCTGACTTCTAGTCTAGGGCACATGTCTGGTCCCCAGTAGGGAGAAGGTGAGAGGCAACCACACACTGATGTTTCTCTCCCTCTCTAAAAATGAATAAAAACAATCTTTAAAAAACACACCCCATTGGTTATAAGGATGCTCAAGGAACTTAGTGAGGACCTCAGCAGCATCCAGTCAGAAACAAAGGGCACACTAATTGAAATAAAGAACAATTTACAGGGAAACCACAGTAGAATGGATGAAGCTGGGAATCAAATTAATGATTTGGAAGATAAGGAAGCAAAGCAAAAACAGAAACAAATAAACAGACAAAAATAACCAATCAGAACAAGTCAAAAAAAGGATCCAAAAAAGTGAGGACAGTATAAGCAGCCACTGGCAAGACTTCAAGAGGTTCGACATTCGCCTTATAGGGGTGCCAGAAAAAGAAGAAATTGGAAATCCATTTGAAAAAATAATAAAAGAAAACTTTCTAATTTGGTGAAGGAACTAGACATGCCTTCCAGGAAAAACAGAAAGCTCCAAACAAGATGGATGCTAAGAGGCCCACTCCAGGACACATCATAATTAAAATGCTAAAGGTTAAAGATAAAGAAAGAATCTTAAAAGCAACAAGAGAAAAGAAGTTAGTGAACTACAAGGAAGTTCCGTAAGACTGTGAGCTGACTTCTCAAAAGAAACTGCGGGCTGGAAGGGGTTGGCAAGAAATATTCAAAGCTGTGAAAAGCAGGATTTTCATCAATCTAGACTGCTCTACCCAGCAAAGATATTATTTAAAATTGAGGGCAAAGAGCTTCCCAGACAGCTGATAATAATAAAGGAGTTCATTATAGAGAACCGTTCCACATATCATGGGAATTGTAGCTCAGCTCTCACTTTGGGGAAAACTCAGTGGGACGTGGGATTTGGCAAGTAGGCCCTACGTATGGGGACCAGTTTTCCTGTGGGTAAATCAAACCTACATTTTCCCTAAAGCTAAGGCTTGTGCTTGCTAAAACTCTCTTACCCTGGATTAAAGCAACAAATGTTGATTGCATATCTTCAAAACAGCTTCCTGAAAGTCTATGATAAACCTCTCAAGTCTAGCCCCACCCCTTTTCCCTTTACATTTGCAAAAATCCTTCTTTGAAGTCCTTTCCTTTGTTGTCTATCATCTAATGCGAACCTATGCATAGTAAATGAAGACCACTCTGATGTAATGTACCCAGAAAAGCAATAAAAAGCCTATACAGGAAGAGTTTGGGGCGCTCTCTCTGACTCAGAGAGGGGCTGTGTATTCTCCACTGGATTTGTCTGTGTGCATTATTTACGAATTGGCCACAGCATACGGATTCTGCAGGACAGGATCCGTGACAGTTCATCATCACCAAACCATTATTATATGAAGTGTTATGGGACTTAAGAAAAACATCAAAACTATGAACAATAAAATGGCAATAATTACAAATTTATAAAAAATTGAACCTAAAAAACTAAGCAAACAAGAACATAGAATCATGGATACAGAGAGATTTGATGGTTGCTGGGCTGGGGTGTATGCAGGGGAATGAGCGAAGAGGTGAGGGGATTAAGAAGTAGAAATAGGTAGTTACAGAATAGCCATGGTAATGTAAAGCTGAGTACAGGAAATAGAGTAGTCAAAGAACTTATACACATGACCCATGGACATGAGCAATGGTGGGGGGATTACCTGAGGGAGTAGGGGGTGCTGGGTGCAGGAGGGGCAAAGAAGGAAAAATCAGGACAACTGTAAATAGCATAATTTAAAAAACATAATTTAAAATAAAGAAAAAAACCTTTCTCTTCCTTCAGTCACTTGCTTTTGTATGTTTATTCACGGTTGTTCATATATGTATATATATATGTTGGTCTATTTAAGAGTTCTCTAATATGTTCCAATGATTGACTTACTTGTTTGTCTTTCCGCCAGTATCAGACTTGATTACCGTATTTTTTTTATTGTCACCTGAGGACATTTTGTCATTGCTTTTTTGAGAAAAAGGGAGGGAGTGAGAGGTGGTGGTCGTGGGATGAGGAAGAAATATCAATTGGTTGCTTTTTGCATGTGCCCTGACCAGGCACTGAATCTGCAAGCTAGGTATGTGCCCTGACAGGGAACTGACCTGTGACCTTTTGATCTATGGGATGATGTTCCAACAAAGTGAGCACAGTGGCCACAGAAGTTTAATAATTTTTGATGCCGCTGTAAGTAATATTGTTTTCAAAATTTCATTTTATGGTGATCTGGTATACAGAAATACAACTGAATTTTGTGTCCTTCAATCTTGCTAAACTTATTCTTCCTTTACAATCTGGATGACTTTTTTTTCTTTTTCTTGCCTTATTGTACAGGGCTGTACAGCCTTTTGGTGTCTATGGGCCACAACGGAAGAAGAGTTGTCTTGGGCCACACGTTAAATACATTGTGACACATAATCACGAAAAACATCTCAATGTTTTAAGTAAATTTATGATTTTGTGTTGGGCCAAATTCACAGCCATCCTGAGCTGCAGGCTGTATAGGTTGGACACCCCCAAGGGTAGAATATAATGTTCAAAACAAGTGGTGAGAGTGGATATCCTTGACATATTTTTGATCTTAGGGGGAAAGCACTATGTCTTAAAAAATTCATTAAGTATGATGATAGCTATAAGTTCTTTTGAATATTGTTTGTCAGTTTGAGGAGCTTCTCTTCTATTCTTAGTTCGTGCAGAGTACTTATCAAGAAAAGATGTTGGCTTTGTCTAATGTTCTTCCTGAACTATGGAGGTGATTGTAGTTTTCCTTATTTTCTTTTAATTGTTGTTCAAGTACAGTTTTTTGTCTTTCCCTCCCAACCCAGCCCAACCCTCCAGCCCCCTCACCCCCGTTATTGTCAATGTATCCTTTATAATTGTTCCTGCAAACCCTTCACCCTTTCCCCCTGAAATTCCCTCCCCTCTGGTCACTGTCAGCCTGTTCTCAATTTCAGTGTCTTTTGTTATATTTTGTTTGCTTGTTTGTTTTGTTGATTAGGTTCCTGTTAAAGATGAGATCACATGGTATTTGGCTATTACCGCCTGGCTTATTTCACTTAACATAATGCTTTCCAGTTCCATCCATGCTGTTGCAAAGGGTAGGAGCTCCTTCTTTCTTTCTGCTGCACAGAATTCCATTGTGGAAATGTACCATAGTTTTTTGATCCATTCATTTACTGATGGGCACTTAGGTTGCGTCCAGCACTTGGCTATTGTAAATTGTGCTGTGATGAACACTGGAGTGTATAGGTTCTTTTGGATTGGTGTTTCAGGGTTCTTAGGATATAATCCCAGCAGTGGAATTGCCGGGTCAAAAGGTAGATCCATTTTTAGTTTTCTGAGGAAATTCCATACTGTTTTTCATAGTGGCTTCACCAGTCTGCAATCCCACCAACAGTGCACTAGGGTTCCCCTTTCTCCACAACCTCACCAACACTTGTTGTTTGTTACTTTGTTTATGATGGCCATTCTGAGCGGTATGAGGTGGTATCTCATTGTGGTTTTAATTTGCGTTTCTCTGAGAGCTAGTGATACTAGTTTTCCTTTTTTTGTTTAATATGTGAGTTATAGTGACTGACTTCCAACATTTTAAATTATACTTTATTTATTATACTATTACAGTTGTTCCAATTTTTCCCCTTTTGCCCCCCTCCACCCAGCACCTGCTACTCTCTCAGGCAAACCCCACACTATTGCTCATGCCCATGGGTCATGACTACTCCTTCCCCTATACGGTATTTACATCCCTATGACTATTCAGTAACTATGAATTCGTACTTTATAGTCCCTTTACCTTTTCACCCACTCTCCCAGACCCTACTCCCCTCCATCAATCATCAAAACTTTCTCACTATCTATGCTTCTGTTTCTGTTCTGCTTGTTTGCTTAGTTTTTTAGATGCAATTGTTGATAAATATGTATTTATTGCTGTTTTATTGTTCATAGTTTTGATCTTGTTTTTCTTAAATAAGTCCCGTAACACATCATATAATAATGGTTTGGTAATGATTATCTCCTTTGACTTTTTGTATGGGAAGCTCTTTACCTGCGCTTACATTCTAAATTATAACTTTGCTCGGTAGAGTAATCTTGGTTGTAGGTCCTTGCTTTGCGTCACTTTGAATATTTCCTACCAATTCCTTTTAGACTGCAAAGTTTCTTTTGAGAAATCAGCTAAAAGTCTTACTGGACTCCCTTGTAGGTAACTAACTGCTTTTCTCTTGCTGCTTTTCAGATTCTCTCTTCATCTTTAAAGTTTGGCATTTTAATTATGATATGTCTTGGTGTGGGCTTCTTTGCATCCACCTTGCTTGGGACTCTCTGTACTTCTATGTCTATTTCCTTCACCAAGTTAGGGAAATTTTCTTTCATTATTTCTTCAAATAGGCTTCCAATTTCTTTCTCTTTCTTATCTCCTTCCTGCACCCCTACAATGCAATTATTGGAATGCTTGAAGTTTTCCCAGAGGCTCTTTACACTATCCTAGTTTTTTTGGATCCATTTTTCTTCTTTTTGTTCTTACTTGTCATTTTCTGATTCCTAATGTCTGAAATCATGATTTGATTCTTGGCTTCGTCCACTCTACTGTTGAGTCTCTGTAAACTGTTCTTTAATTACTGTATCCTTCATTTCTGACTGGATTTTAAAAAATATTTACTTTTTACTTATTGATTATGCTATTAGTTTTCCCAATTTCCCCTTCCCCGCCTCCATCCTGTACCCTCCAGCCCTCCAGCATTCCCGCCCCCTTATGGATGTCCATGGGTTGTACTTATAAGTTCTTTGTTTTAAACTACTAAGTTTATGACAATTTGTTGTAGAATTATTGACAATAGAAAACTAATGTACTATCTCAGAGCACTGTAATAAAAAGGTGTTTCTAAAGTACTTACCATAGTGCTTAATACATAGTAAGTGCTTCCTAAACCCTAACTTAAAGACATGAGAAATGAGTAGTTCTGGCCAAGACAGAGGCGTAGGCAGAAACCCCTTGCTTCCTCACACAACCAAAAGGAGGATAACGACCAATCTAAAATCAATGAACAACCAGAAGTGCCAGAAAATCAGACTGCATGGAACTCTGACAACCAAGGAATTAAAGAAACAGTTAACCAGACTAACCAGACCAGTAAGGCGGGCAGATAAGACAAAACTTGCATCGAGGCAGGCAGACCGCAAGGGTGGGACTGACTGAGAGAACCTGTAGTGAGGCAGTGGATCGAGTACAGGTGGGGCTGAATGGGAAACAGATTCAGAGCTGACTGTGGACTACGGCGGTTGCCGCAGCAGGAGAAACTCCCATCTCACATGAGGGTTCATTGGAACACATTTATTCTCTTTTAGTTTCTGTTTTCAGGAGTCTAGGTACAGGTTACGTGGGTCCTCAGCTCAGGGTCTCACAAACTGAAACCAAGGTGTCAGCTGGGTCTGCCATACATGTGAGGTCCTCTGTCAAGTTACTGCTTGTTGGTAGAGTTCAATTCTTTTCAGCAAGAAGCCCGAAGTCCTGCTGTCTTGCTAACTTTCAGCTGGAGACTGCTTTCGGTTCCAAGAGGTCACCCTCAGGTTCTTGCCATGTGACTCCATCTCATGGTCATGGTCTGTTTGATTTCTTCCATGGCAGTAGGAGAGTCTCTCTGAATCTTCACTTTCTTCCTTATTAAGCTTACCTGATTATGTCAGGATCACCCAGGATCATCTCTCTTTGATTTACTTCAAGGCAGCTGATTAATAACCTAATCAGTTGATATCTCATTATATTCACCGGTGCCATCCAAAACTCAAGGGGAGAGGCATGCAAACTGTATGGCAGAAACATTGAGGCTATCTTGGAATTCTTCTCACCACTCTCACACAGTAGAGTACCACTGTGACCTCCACCTTACAAATGTGAAGCACAGTCGCATAGCTTGTAGTGGCAGAGCTGGAGTAGAATACCAGGCATTTTGATTGCTTTTTTTAAATCCTCACCCAAGAACATGATTGTTGATTCTCAAATTCTGGCTCATTGAATGTTTCTGCTTCTTATGAGAAAGCACTTCTGAACTGTTATCATGGTACCACTATTCTTTTATTTCCCTTGCTGGTATGCTTGCATCGTCTATTTGTTTTACACATTTGTCCCAGGCTTCAAACCAAATAGTAGCCCCACCCCCAACAAAAAAATAACCAAAACACTTGTTATAGAGCAAGATCAGCTGATGGTTTGAATTGTCCCTCCACTGAGGAAGAAACTATTTGGAAGAGAAGGCTGTATGAAGTAGTTCCTGGTTGAAAGCTGTTTTTTTTTTTTTTTTTAATGCTCCTCACTAATCTCCTTCAGCATCCTTACAACCAGTGTTTTGAACTCTGCATCTGATAGACAGCTTATCTGTGTTTAGCTCTTTTTTTTTGGAGTTCTGTTTTGTTCTTTCATTTGGGCCATGTTTCTTTGTCCCTTCATTTTGGCAGCAGTCCCTGTGTTTGTTTCTATGTATTAGGTAGAGGTGCCATGGCTCTCCATCTTGGTAATATGCTCTAACATAGGAGGTGTTCTGTACGGTCCAGTGGCACAGCCTCCCCTATTACCCAAGCTGGGTAGTTAAGGTGCTCCTACTGTGTGGGCTTTGTTCACCTTTCTCTTATTGAGCCCTGATTGCTGTTGGCAAATCTATGGGAGGAATTTAGCCAGGACTGTCAAGTGCAAGGAGTGGCTTTGAGCACTGACCACCACCCTTCACCCTCCACAGAGGGTTAGCTGTGCTGGGGCCCACTCCAGGGCAGGACTTATTCAGCAGGGCTCTGGTGCCCGCCAAATTGAGCAGCTGCTTGTTTAGTAGGATTTAGGAAGATCTGAAGCATGAGCCAAGACAAGCCATTTGTATAGAAAAGCCACTGTTAACAGCTTGGGTGGGTCCATAAATTGGGTGAGGGTGGAACCTCAGGAACCTGCATCAGCCAGTGCAGGGCAAACAGTGGGAGCCAGGTTAATGGGAGTCTCAGATATGGTGCCCACAGCTCTGTGGTTCTGTTGGGGGAGGCCTCAGAATAAGAACAACGGCCTCCACCAGCAGTTTGGCCTAGGAGAAAGCTGTCCCCCAGTTCTCGCTGTGAGACCAGACGCTTTAGTTCCTGCCTGTATACCACTGGTGTCTTCCAAGCTGCTGCCCGGGTGCTGGAGTTCAGAGGGAATGAGTCCGAGTAAGTGTGTGCATGGGCCCTTTAAGCGGAACTGCTTGGGAATTCAGAGGTTTCTTCTACTGACTCAATCCCCCCAGGTTTTTACAGCCAGATGTTACAGGGACCTATCTTCTTGGCAATGGAACACAGGGCTGGGATGCTTCACTCCTGGGATATCTCTCCCTGTTTTTATCTACCTTACATGGGTTTGGGACCAGCCCATTCCATGTTTCTTCCCTTCCTACCAGTCTGGATGGATGTGGTTTCTTCTTTGACTTTGTAGTTGTAGGACTTTCATTCTGCTCAATTTGATGGTTCTGAGTGATGACTGTTCTATAGTTTAGTTGCAATTTTGATGTGGTTGTGGGAGGATGTGAGGTGTGTTTACCTAGGCTGCCATTTTGGAGATCTCTGATTTTTTCTAATATTTAAAATTTACCTTGCATTCTTTGGGTAAACACTACTTGGTCATGACATTTTATCTTTTCTATATATTGTTAGAAGCAATTTGCTAAAATTATTTTTTAGAATTTCTGCATCTATATTCATGAGGGATATCAGTCTGCAATTTTTTGTAATGTGTTGTCATGTTTTGAAATCTAAGCAATGCTGGACTCTCCGAATGTTTTGGGATGTATTCCCACTTTTTCTATTTTATGACAGAAAATGAATATTATTTCTTCCTTAAATGTTTGGTAGAATTTATTAGCGAAGCAATCTGGGCTTGGAGTTTTCTTTGTGGGAAGGTTTTTAAATAAAAATTAATATCTTTAATAGATATAGGACTATTTAAATGATCTATCTCTACTTGAGTTTAAGGAGTTTATTTCTTTCTAGGATTTTATCCATTTCATCTAAATTGTTTACTTAGTGGTAAAAGTTGTTTCTAATATCCTCTGATGTTTTTTCTTTTAATATTTGTAGATTCTTTTCCATTCCCGATATTGGTTAATTTGTGTGTTTAAGGGTTTATCAATAATTTTGATCATGTCAACAAACCAGATTTGGTTTCATTTATTTTTATCTATTGTTTTCTTTTCAGAATTTCTGCTTTTGTTTATACTATGTGACTTGGGATTTGGTTTATTTATTTTCATTCATTTTTTTGTTTGGAAAATTCCATTTGTCTGTCCTGGCTGGTGGGGCTCAGTTGGTTGGGTGTTGTCCTATAATCCAAAGGGTCACTGGTTTGACTCTAGGTCAGGGCACATGCCTGGGTTGCAGGCTCTGTGCTCTGCTAGCTTCAGGGCACTTGCAGAAGGGAGAATGCAACCAATCGATGTTTCTCCCTTACATCTATGTTTCTCTCCCTCCTTCCCGTCCTGTCTTTAAAATAAAAGTAAAAATTAAAAAATGAATAAATAAATAAAATTTCCAGTTGTCTGGGCCTTTTTGTTTTTAATTTTCTAATAATTTATAGCTTTTATTGCATTGTGACCTGAGTATTATTTGTAATGTTTCTACTTTGTGGAACTTGCAGGTATTTTCTTCTCCACAAGGTTTGCACAAGACACAATCTGCTGTGATTTCTTGGTTACTTTTCAATTTACCAGTAATTCGAAGTGAGGCTGAGGGCGTGGTTTTTGAATTTTTAATAAGTTTAAAAGAAATACATTACAAATAAAACTAAAGCTACAATTTCCTTTCTTCTCTTCCCAAAGGAAAACACTGGATATTGGCTGTATATACTCCTAAAGTATATGTATCATTCCCATGCATGTTTTTATGTTTCTAAATATGTATCCATAAACGATATGGGCTGCTTTACGTTACAGTTTACATAAACAGTATCATACTGCATTTTTCCTTTGCAACTTCATTCACTTATTGTAATTTTGAGATTTATTAATGTGGACACACCTAACTAGTGCTATATTAGTTTATTCATTCTATCTGCTATATCCTACTGCATGAATAAGTAACAGTTAATTATCCATGTCCCTTGTTGATTCAAATTTTTTACTATTATAAAGTGGCAGTATGAATATCATTATACAGGATCCTCATGTATGAATCTCTACCAAGATACCAAGAAGTAGAATTTCTGAGTCATAAGATATGTACATTTAGTAGGTACTGCCAAACTATTCCCAGAAATTCTATTAATTTCTATCTTCACTAATAATCTAAGATTTCCTATTTTCTCAAATTCTTGCCATCACTAAAATTTCCACTTTTTCAATTTTTAATACTAATCAGGATTAACTAAAATCTTTACACAAAGAGTAGTATTTACAGATGGAAAACTGAGATGCTGAATTACTGCGTTTTGCTTTACAGGTATATTGTTATGACTGAAGAACTAGTTTTGAAGGTATAATGTAACTTGCTGATGCTTATTTTCTGGGCCCAAGGAGTGACTAAAGAATAACACAATGTCTGGGACTCACTTTTATACTGCTTTAATTTAATGTCAATATATCTTCATACTACCCTGAAGGATGCTTTCAGATAATCTGTTACTGTTATAGTATTGTTTGGTGTTTTTAAAAACTCTTTCATTATATGACTGTTCACAAGAAATTTCTGTCTAGTCTCAGTAATAGAACTACACTTCTCTTGGACATGTGGTTTATTTTTACTGATTGACACTGTTGATCATAGCTCCTTAATTATGCTGGATGTTGGAAACATAAGGCCTATCTCTAGCAAATGTAGGACCTTAAAATAATAATCTCTATTCTTAGAGAGATTCGTGTTATCATTTCTACCTCATTTTGTCAATCTTCTTTATTTTGTATGTATTTTTCCAAGCCACTGAAAATCAAATATTTAGTTGAATGAATTCATATTGTTAATTAATTAATGCTGCAACATCTATGTTTTCCAAAGTAGGAATTAAAAGTTTCTATTCCATGATTTTTTCACACTGTCAAAGGCATATCTAATTAAGAACTGTATTCTGAGACTATTGTGATGTTTACCTTTTCTGCTACTTCTCTCACAGACTGAACACTTGTTCCATACAGATGGTTGTTATACTGGCCAGCTTCAATGAATTTATGTTCTTGGATATCTTTTTCCATCTGCTCTCTTGAAGTCACAAAATGATAATCTCTTCCATCAACCTCATAATCTCTTTTTGGTCTAGTTGTATCTTTAATAGAAAGAATTTACAGTGTTTAGTATTAAAAATACAACAAATCCATTTTCTACTTAAAAATTGTTTTATAAAGCTCAACACAACAGAGATTAATTTAAATTTGATAAAAGATAAGCATATGGAAGAACAATAAAATAACTATATAAATAATTAAAAATGATAATATTTACCTTCACCAAGCACAGTGACAAAATGTTAAGAACAATAATTAAGAATTTTTATGTGGGTTACTCACGAGGAACACATGATCCAAATTTATCAGGAAATTCTGAGATCAAGTCATCATTTATCCTGTCTTTCATAGGTCCCAATATGATCACTGGTCGAGTGTAATTAACTATAAAGATAAACTGCATGTTAAAAGGAATACACACTAAACAAACATCAATGTATTTTATTTCACCAGAGAACAAAAGTATCCTTAAAAGCTATGAAGAATTTCTTTTTTTCCCTCTTTCTCCACCAATGATGGCTAACTTGCTAGTTTCTAAACCTTCACTAAGATCTTAAGCTTAAGTCAACCTCCTTTGGGAAGTCACAGAATTGATAATTCAACCAAGTTAAACCCAGTATTTTAGCAGATGTTTCTGTACATTGCTAACATCATCTTATTACAAATGAGAAAATACAGTACTGTGTTTTACTGATCATTTCTGAAGTAGAAATTATAAGGAAGCAGATTAAAGAAGGACAAAAAATGTAGGGATCATGCTGGAAGAGAAACTGGCAGTGAGTCAGAATTAACAATTTGGTAGAAGAGATGACTAGAAGGTGATAAATAAAAAAATGACAGAATAAACAATTTTTAGGAACTGACTGGACAAGGTAGATAAGGAACAAAGAAAGATCAAAGATGCTTCCAGTATTTTAAACAAGGATCAGTGGGAAGACAGTAATACTTTTATGAACACTGGAGAGAAGTTACTTGGGAAATAAAATGCCAATACAAACAAAGCTACTAGATTCTAATATACTCTAGGCAAAAAAACCATATTTCATAAAATACATGCAGTAAAATTCTATTTTTATACATACAGTAAAAGAGCATAGTAAAGTTTTTCTGAGGTATGAGTTAGACCTATTTCCCCAAATTAGGCAGTATATATTTCCCAAAGATTGTAAAACATCAGTAGGCTTTACAAACCTTCTTGCTGATTCACTGGTTCATATGACAAGACATATTCTTCTTGACCACCTATTAGAAAGTTAAAGTACAGATAAAAAAAGTCTGTAAGATAACTAATGCCAATTTCACTCCTCGTATATACATATAAATTGCTAGAATTTTCCTGAGGAAATAGCAAAGATGTAAAAAAAGATACTTTATAAATTATTTTTGGAAAGTTTGAGTAAAAAATAGTTGTAAATCACAGTCATAAAGTTTGATAAATGTAAAAACAAAACATAAATGTGCTATTTATTTAATAACTACCTTCCTGTTATTATATTTACAGATTATCATTAAATCTATTTAAAATCTTCATTTGTGATGTCACGTATGTGCTATTAATCTAACAACTATTAACTCTTTTAAAGATTGATACTTTAACAAGCAGTTCTACATATGTACATATCAAGGAATTTACTGTTATTAAGAATATGCAACTTTTTAAATCTGCCAGATATAATATTTAACAGAATACATGTACATTTTTATAATTAAAACTAATTTACAATAAAAAAATTTTAATGCAAAGCTAAAACTTATTACTATTTCACTGGTAAAAAAGCACTTATTCTAATAATTCATTTATTCCATTTTTAAAAAATTACATTTAAAATAAGTTAAAAAAAGCTTTAGATAAAACTAAATCCTTCCCTTCGAACAAAATGAATCACACAAACAGTAAAGGAGATAAAATATATTTTTCTTTGATCTTAAAAGCACTTTAAAAGTTAAATCCTCTAACATTAAAGGTTTAGAGCTTAAGCATATCTTTAAAAAGTTCAGAAATCATATCTCAACTCAATGAAAAGAACAAAAAAAGAGTTAACAATTTCAGGGGTTCTTAACACACACACACACACACACACACACACACACACACACACACACAATCTATAGAAAACAAATAGGAAGGATTGTTAATTCAAGTGGTTCAATGAAAACAATCAATATTGGATAATGCATTTGAAGATTTTCTACTTGATTAGCAAGATTCTTTAACAACTGTTCCACTAAATTTGTCAATGGTTTATATTACATGTATATATGCAGCTATAGATCTTTTAAAGTCATACACTGGCATAAATATTCTTTCCTGCTTTAAAAGTGTATTTCATTGTTTCAAGTTTATTATAATATGTAAAATACATATTTACAAGCTACTTTTAAAAATACTGTATATAAAACATGGTTTACATATTAACAGAAACATGCAACTTGAATTATTCCACACCTAATAATTCATGCAAATGATGAAGCAGACAGTATATACTTTCATTACCTCTTTTTAGTCTAAAAAACTACTCAACTACTCTATGGTGAGTTCTATAGAGTAGTTGCTAATAATAAAATGCTAAAATATAAGAAATCACATTACTATACCAAAAAAATTAAGTAACTATTATGCAGAACCAAAACAACCCATCAAATGAATGAGGATTAAAAGTATATATTGTCAACACGAGAAACAGAGGAACTGATATTAATAGGATGGACCTTTTGAGCAGCCATACTCATCTGTAATCAAGATTACTTTCATATTAGACAGCAGTAAAAAAAAAGTTAGAAAAGCAATTTTAATTTTTAAGGTCCTAGAATTGACAATATTCATGTGCAGTCCCCTCCTCCCATGCCCAAATCTATTTACAAACTTCATATGCTTGTATAGTTTACTTATTAATATACAGTTGACCTTTGAACAACTTGGGGAGGGTAGGGATGCTGAGTACTCATGCAATCAAAGATATGCATATAACTTTTGACTCCCCCAAAACTCAACTAATAGCTTACTGTTGAATGGAAGACTTATTGATAACATAGTCAATCAACACATATTTTGTGTGTTGTGTATTGTTACAGTAAAGTAAGCTAGAGAAAGAAAATGTTACTACTATAATACCAAGAATGTAACACAAGACACTCAAAATAAAAATCAGTATTATAGTCTGAGTAATTGTTGAAAATTTTTCCTTCATTATTTTTTATATTCATCAAAGGCTGGTGACAAATAATAACTTGACCCAGACCAGTACTTGTAACACAAAATAAAAAAGAAATAAAGCCAATTATTATTTAACATTACAGATAAATATTTTAATGCTCATGTTAAAACAAAATAAAAATACTAAAGTAAATGGCAAAATATAAATTTATTCCTCATTTAACTATTTAGTTCTTCTAAAAATATACACATACACACATATATATATGTGCTATGTTCACAAATAGCACTGCTATAAAAAGGATTTTAGTATTTTATTAAAATTTCGTAAAGTAACTTCTCTACATATGATATAATTTTATTTTTCAAGTTTTCTGAATTTTACTTGGCTCTCCCTGATTTTAAAAGATTAAGTCTCTAATTTTCAGTTTTTAGAACACATTACTAAGAGGAAAAAAACCCCAAAGAACATATATTACTTGAGATTACAAAAGAACAAATAACTTAAAAACACTTACGGTAACTACTTTCACTATCGCTGGCATTAGAAGTTACATGCTCTGAAATTGTAGGACAATGAAAAAAAATAAAGAAAACAGTGTCATGAGTTTTAAAAAAGCAAATTATCAAAATAAACATAAGGTGACATTACAAATGCTGAGATATAAACCACACATACCCAATGAATATTTAAAAAGCATTCTTGATTTTCTTGGAAGAGTTTAATTTTTTTCAAATAAATGAATATCAGTTAGCTAGGAAACCCCACCCCCCTATAATTAAGGAAAATGCCTCTTTTTTGTACAATTCAGTTTATGAACAAAGAGGTCAAAAGTAATCCTAAATTAGTCCAACTGTAGACATAAAACCTCAAGAGAAAATGGTACCATTTAATTTACAAGATGATCACTGATAAAAGAGACAAGTTATATTTGAACAAAGAGATGCCCATTTTAATGAAGTGATGTCTTAAATAATAAATAAATGAATGCTCTTGTTTTTAATTCAGCTTCTTTCTTGTTCCTGGAAAAAAATGAAAATCCATGTTCCTGAGATCATGTAGATAAAGCATTTTAGCTGTCATAGATTCAGATGCCTCAATCAAAGTCAAATGGAACGGAATTCTAGAAGGTGGAATTGTCTTTTAAAATAGACTATTATTTCTGAGAAACTGCTTTGATTAAACTACCAATGGTTGCTTCGCAAAAAAAAAAAAAAGATAAAGCAAATATGCCCAGTTGTGAATTTACTGGTGCTTCCTGAAAGTGACCCCATTTCATAACTTAATTGTTCAGTAAACACCAGGCACTCTTCTCTTGTAAATATAATCTCAGGTGTTCTCTCAATAAATGTTGCTCTTGGATTAAAAAGGTAATTTTATTTATAAAAACTAAAAACCAAAATTTCCCCAGAGAGGAAAATCTAAATTTCTTTTGTCAGGTAGCCCTGGCTGGTGTGGCTCAATGGGTTGATTGTGGGCCTGCAAATTGAAGGGTCCCCTGTTCGATTCCAGGTCAGGGCATATGTCTGGGTTGCAGGTCAGTTCCCAGGTTGGGGATGTGCAAGAGGCAACCAATCGATGTTCCTCTCCTTTTTCTTCCTCCCTTCCCCTCTCTGTAAAAAATAAATAAAATCTTAAAAAAAATAAACAAACCCAAAAAGGTAAGGTAAAAGTTTGAGGAGAAATTATCCGCTGTGTCATACCACCCACAGAGTATCCTAAAATCAAGTGGCACTACTGAAAACTTCAGAGAATGGTAGAACTTAAGATTTTAAATAAAGATAACAGTTCTTGAACTGTTGTTAATAGTAAAAAGTAAGTATGTTATTCTAATCTACAAAAATACAACTTTCTTAATCATGATTATGTATATTTTAAATAAAGCAGAATCATAAAAATTATAATTTATCAAGCAGATAAAAAAATGGTAGTTTTTAAAAGTTTATACTTAAAAATTTCTTCCCATGTTATCACAAAGACCTCAAAACAATTATTTTAAATTCTTGCATAATATTCTTTTGCACTGATCAGTCACGATTTACCCTACTACTTATTTAGACATTTTAGTTTGCTGTTAATTGTTTTCCACAAACATCATCAAATTATTATGAATGCCTCTATTTATATAGTTTTTTACCCTTCGTCCTATTTTTTTTTAGTAAGGTCATTTTATTTATTTTTTAAAGGTTTTATTTATTTATTTTTAGAGAGAGGGGAAGGGAGGGAAAAAGAGAGGGAGAGAAACATCAATGTGTGGTTGCCTCTCAAATGGCCCCCACTGGGGACCTGGACTGCAACCCAGGCATGTGCCCTGACTGGGAATCGAACTGGAGACCCTTTTGTTCACAGCACTTGCTCAATCCACTGAGCTATACCAGCCAGGGCTGTCCTATTTCTTTAAAACCCATTCCCAGAAGTAGGGATGATGAAAAAAATTCTTAAATTTATGTTAGGACTGATATTATACTCTGCAATCTCTAATACATAAAGAAAGAAACATCAGTTACTACAATGGAATAAAAGGATGGAGAGAGTAGTTGGGGATATATAAGAAATAATACTAACCATGAGTTGATAATAATAGAAGCTGGGTACAAAAGAATACTGTGGGGTTTATTTTATTATTACTCTACTATTGAATATGTCTGTCATATTAAGTAACAGAAAGTTAAAGTAACTATAATCTCTTTTCTACCTTTTCTAGGAATTTCTCCTATTTACTTTAGTTCTCTAAGATTATCAATAGCTATTCTACAATAAAATCTTGCTACTCAAAGTATGGCCCTTGGAAAAGTATAATCATTACTGCTTAAGAGTTTATTAAAAAGGTAAAATGCTTTATCTAAATAATTAAAACTAATCTTTTTCAAGGCCCCTCATCAAAGATGTTCAAAAGATGTTAAACACATATAACTGTGTTCACATTTTTACTTAACAGGGAAACGTAAATTAAAACCACAATGAATACCATCACCATCTAGCAGAATCGCTAAAATGAAAAATAAAAACAAAAACAGATATGCCAAGCATAGAGAAGGATATGCAGCAACTGGAACTCATGTAGTAGTAGACTACTTTGCAGTATCTACTAAAGCTGAGCATACATATATCTATGACTTAGCAATCCTTTCCTAGTAATTTCCGTAACAGAAAGCCATATATATGCTCATCAAAAGACATGTGTAATAATGTTTAAAACAACATTCGAATAGCCCTAAGTATATGTTTATTCAGAAATATGAGACAATATAGTTTCATATTTACTTTTTTCACTTATATTGGAACATTTCCCCATGTCATTATGTTTTAATATGAAATTTAATGGTTATATAATAATATTACAAAGTATATATAAATCATTTTATTAACTACTCCTAAGACATTCTAGGATGATTTCAACTTTGGGGGGCTATATGATATATATATAAACCATTATCTCCATCACTGAATATATCCCTAGGATAAATTCCTTGGGGAGGAATTATAAGCAGGGCAAAAGATATGCTTTTCCAGATAGACTGTACCAACCCAACAGTAAGGTATGTTAAAAGTAGTCATTCTATAGAACCCTCTCCTATCACTGGGTTATTCTTTAAAAGAAAGGTCTACTACCAAGGTGATGGGTAAAATAAAATTTTGTTTATTGATTACTATAGACATTAAACATTTTTATATGATTACTTCTTTTATCTTTTGAGCACTCTTCTCACATTCTTTGTCCAGTTTCTAATGAGAGCCTGTTTCTTTTTCTTAGAAATTTATAGTGTAAGGATATTATTCCTTTGACATACATGGTATAAATATTCTTCAAGTTTTTAATTTTTATTTTCTTATTATGTTTGATGACAATCATTTAAAATCTCTTTAACGAAGTCTCACTTTTCTACCAAACATTTCTTCCTGAGAATGCATCCCGCCTTTTCTCTTTGTGCTCTTGAAAATACTACACAGCATTAATCTCAAGCAATACTATTCCTACATTTATCCTAAACACAAATGAAAATAAGTCTCGTTTTGGCATGTAAGAGCTCTGCGCAAATCTGCTTAAATAAGTCTTCAAAATGAGAAGAAAGGAAAAGAGATATGTAACCTGCGTGCCTCACAGAGGAAGTTGTTAAGGTGTTCTCCAAAATAAAAAGCTATAAAAATTGAGCTGCATACAAAAGATGGGTACAAACCTTCTCTGATACTCTATGTCAGGGGTGTCAAATTCATTTTCATCCGGGGCCACATAGTCTTGCGGTAGCCTTCAAAGGGCCGAATGTAATTTTAGGACTGTATAAATGTAACTCCTCCTTAACAGTTAAGCATGAGCTCGGTGCTGCCGGCCGCCGGGTAGAAACAAGGTGCCGGGCCGGATAAATCAAGAGCTGGATTCGGCCTGCGGGCCTTGTATTTGCCACCTGTGCTCTATGTCATAATTTCACTTCTGAGTACCTTTTGAAGCCCCTCTTGAACTATATTTCTTTCAGTCTCTGTTAAAGGAATCTTACCCAGTTTTTTTCCCTCTGAAAGCATGAAAGCCGCAGTTTTCTGTTTCTAGCTTTCTACAAACTACAATGATTTACTTATATTCTCCCAGATTTCCCTCACATTCTAATTAGTTAGTCAAATTAGATTTGGAAAGACAATCTCTCATTGTTTTCTCTACTGTCAACAGGACAAATCAATAATTTGTTCGATTCCATTCTTTGCAGATTCACTAAATTCATGTCCATGAAAAGTATTCCAGGGTATCACTTTTGTTTCTCTGCTCTTCAATGAAATATCCTATTTTTCTGTAGGCTCTGTGAAATTACATGCAGATGTACATCTTTCTTGATAGTGAGTATTATTCCACCTCTCTTCAACAAGTTTGTTTTTCTGGAATAATTCATTCTTCTGTTCTTTGTGAGTGCTGTTCCAACAAGACTTGAATATCTATACAAGGTCACATTTATTTTCTTACGGTTAAAGTCTCACAGGATTTTGCTTAGTTTATTCTCCGTGTTCTGAACTTTAGATAACTGAGGTCACAAACATCCAGTATTTTTTACTGTGTAATTATAAGCACCTTGTCAACTGCTAGTTGATGTAGCATTAGAATTTTACGTAGTAATTAGAATTCTATGTAGTATTAGAATTTTACTGACATTTTTCTGTTTCCTTAAACATTTTCCAAGCATAATCTTCTTGATCTGATCATCAAGTTACTAGGTGATCTTTCAGTTACTGGGATGTGAAGCATAGAAACCTACCATTCAAAGGATTGTAAGTCATTGTTCAGAACAATTTAAATGTTTTTCTAAATGACACTGTCTGATAACCAATTATCATTTTTCATTTGTTTCTCTTCCCAAGTCCCAATCCTCAATTAAAATGAGAGCTAAAAATATGATTTGGTCAAGATGTTTATCATCCACCTTAACAATATCAGCATGGAAACTAAATTCTTCATTTAATTCCTTTTAAAATGAATTTTCCTTAGGTCTCCAATGACTCAACCGATAACAAAAATATGTGAGTACATATGCTGATTCATACCATCTCTAAAACACATTATCATTCTCAAAATAAATTCTATAGCATTAAGAATCTGTGGAAGTATTTTCCAGTTTTGAAGATTTTCACTGGTAATTTTTCCTAAAGGTAAGAGACTAAAAAAGGTGTCACTAGTGATAGTAAATTTGTGGCTCTTGCCAAATCCTAAAGAGCACATGCAAAAATACTAAAGTATAATACTAAAAAATTAATTACATATAAAGCATACTGCTTTCAGTTTAACACAAACCTGTAATTAAGGTTGAAATAATAGTCAAGTACCTCTAGTTTAGATTAAAATTCCAGTAGAGTTAGGATAAATCGGGAAAAACTATGAAATTTAATGTTTATTACTGTAGATCTTAGAGAGTTAAAAGATATTGGCTATATCCTTAATGATCCATGAATTGTAAAGAAATAAGTTTTCAAAATGCTTAATAACCCAAAGGAAAAGAATTATCTAGAACCGCCCCCACTACCCAGCCTATAACAGGCTACTTCTATGAGTAACTGTCACCTAAAACAAATTAGTAATACTTGGTAAAATTTCAATTTAATCAATTTGAAAACACCCAAATTTAAAATTTTGATTGTTTAAATGACTTCTTGTTTCATTCATTTATTCCAACATTTATTGAATGACTCCTATATATCTGACTCTGTACCAAGCTTTCTATTAAGATTAAATTGTAGCTAGAAAACTAAGAAAAACAAAAAGCAGAGACAACATTCTGATTAAATGAAAAAAACCAAAGGATAATATTTCTTATAATTCTTTTAACAAATTACAACCTTCTTTAAAAAGAGATATATTAATTTCCCCCTACACACACTGCTATTTGAACTTGAGGTCCACAATTCTTTTCTAATATTTATGTTTGTTTTATAGTTTCACATCATAGTAATGTTTTTCTAACAGAATCAAAGTGATTTGAACTAAAAAAAAAGGGTGACATAAAATTGCAAGGAACATTATTTTCTAGATTCTAATAATGAGGGCAGGTAGTACTATTTTTAAAAACTTTAAAAAGCCTTCATATTAAAAAAAAATTCCCTACCAAAAGTAATTGCCATAAAAATTATAAAAAGAAAAATGTAAGAATGAGCAGTTTTTCAAATGATGTGAAAAATGGAGCATTAGAAAAACAAAAGGTGTGTATTATAGAAATAAAAATCCCAAGCATTTTATTAACATGAAAAGTCTAAAAGCAATCTAAATCATACACCTCCTCAAGCCAGAAGGGCGCTACCATGATTCTCAAAATGTATCTGAAAAAGGTAGGTCTGTAGATGGAGGTTAAAAAAATAACTTGGGAGTATTTTAATCACTTACTCAGGCCTTTTGATCCCATGTCGTCAGGGATCTCCTGTAGAGAGTAGTTCCCAGAGAGCAAGCAATAAAAAGATAATCAAAGAAAATAGTTGTCAGTAATGCATAAAATTGGTGCTACTAAAAGAGACAGTTCCAAGACCATTACAGGTGCACATCTTACAGAGCATTTTTGTAGATTGTTGAAAGTTTGAAATAAGCGAGCAGCTAAATGTAACCTACTAAAAGAAGGAAAGTTTTATCTTAGAGGCTGATTACAGTAGAGGAGCAAATTTTGAGACTATTTCTCGCAATTTTAAAAGTAAAATTCAGACTGCCTACATATAAAGAAGAAATAGGATAAAATGGAATGATTCCAGAAGATCTATTTATCAAAAATGGCAATATCATACCTGGAAATCACTAAGTAGCTTCCCAGGTACTCGTGTTTTTTCCTCTAAATTAGTATTCTTACATTAAGTTTTTATTATAAGAACTCTTACATCAAATAACACTATGTGGAACATACAGCTTAAAAATACTGGTTACTTTAAATTAAGAATTCCTAAGGTACCAGAAAAAGTTAAGATTGGTATAATAATTAATTTATGCCTGTTAAGTTGCTCCTGGTTAATACAATTAGTAACCTGTTGCAGCTCTTGAAACTGTCTCCATGGTAACAACCAACTGCAGGGCAGTAGGTCCCTCTACATTTATTTTCAGTTGACCACTGGATCCACATACTTACGGTCAGCATCACTTGTTTCCTGCTCACTCTGGTCCTTGTTCTTGTAGAAGGGAAATTTTCGGGAAAAGAGGTTCTTTTTACGCTTGTCATTGAATGACTGCTGAAGAAGAGAAGGAGGGGCAAAACAAAGGGATGTCTACTATCCGTGTGGACAAACGCCCAGCCTAGTAGCTCTGTAGAAGCTGACTCTTGTGACCACAATTTGCAGTTTGTATATGAATTTTAATCACATATAAAGTGAATTTCTAATTTTGTATTAAGTCCTGTAATTCTAATGTTTTACAACTAAAAATACTGAAAAATGTAGAATGTAATTCAATAATACCTAAAAATAGGAATAAATGCTACTTGATAAAAATGGAAAGAGTAAATCAGATTAGGTACTAGTATGGTACAAACCAAGCTAACATCTGTTCATATCAATACATATTTTTCTAGATGTCCAGGAGCTCGGTGCTCTATAGCAATAAAAGTTTTTAAACATTAACTGTAGCTGTTCAAATATTTTTTATGCAATCAGTAATAACCTTCATTTTCCTTTTGCTTGAACACATTTCCCCACTTCCTTTAAAAAAATTTTTTTTGCTCCAACAAACAAAAACCTTTATTAAAAAAGAAAATCAGAACAGTTGAGAAAGTTCCAGTGTTGCATATTTAAAAAACAGTCCTTCTTAACTATGTATCTTTGAAGAGAAAAAAGATAATTAAATGCTTACAAAATTAATCAGAAAATGGGAAGAAAACTAAGAGGAGCTTCATCAAAGCCAGAGTCCAGCAACAGATTTATCAATGCTATTAACCAAGGAAGAAGAGCTAAGACTCTTTTGGCCAATTTGAATGCTATCATAACTGATTTCTTTGTTGTTAAGCTCTACTATTCATATCTATTTTTAAAAGTATACATAAATAAAATAGAACCAGATTCAATCCATTGGCACTATAGTCCTGAATAGGGAATAAAAAGTTTGGTGTCCCTAAGAGCCAAAAAGGCAATTAAGATTTGAATAGTTCACACATAATTGCCATAAGGAAGAGGAATAGCTACTTTGATGTGCCTTATTGCACAGATGTTGGAAACAAATTTTTCCCATTCTTGAACATCCCATTTGTGCATTCATAGATTTCAAAGTATGTAGCACAAAGACGAACCTATTAAAGAAGGATAGTTTCTTTTGTAATTTCTGTGACAGGCACTCATGTCTTGAAAGAAATGGCCTTACGTATTACCAGTGATACTAGGGATTAATATTATTATAATTTTTTAAAGTGAGAATAACATAAATAATAAAAATTCTGCTCTGATTTTTCCTCAGTTCATCCACACTGTAAGATGCTATCATTATTTTGAAGTGTATTGACACCAGGCAGTATGTTTTTGGCATGCCTATATTTTCAAGCATAAAAAGCCAGATTAGGTGCTGAATTAAAGTGACTTTTAGCTCAAATTCTATTACTTAAAAGAATTTATTTTGATAAGAATTTTTACAGAAAAATGTTAAACTTTCATTTTATCTTTTCACAGCAATAATTCAGGATTAATAAGCTCATAGTTCATAGTCAAGTAGATTGTCTTAATTTGAACCTTAAAATTTGAAGGCTCTAATACCTCTAAATGGAAGTTGAAAATTAAGTTGATGAATGAAAAATAATATAAAGAGCCCTTGCTGGTGTGGCTCAGTGGATTGACCGCTGGCCTGTGAACCAAAGGCCTGGGAACTGGCCTGTGAACTGGTTCGTCTCCCAGTTGGGGCACATGCCTAGGTTGCAGGCCAGGTCCCCAGTAGGGGGTGCATGAGAGGCAACCACACACTGACATTTTTCTCCCTCTCTCCCTCCTTTTTCCTCTGTCTAAAAATAAAATAAATAAAATCTTAAAAAAACAACAACTGTGGGCTTATAATTATTTTATAAACTGTCAAGTAGCATTATCTGAATAAAAATCTGTTTGAATCTAAATTTTAGAAAAGAAAAAGAAAAATTTAAGTTTCGATGGAAAAACTAGCTATGGTAATCTAATTTAGGAAAGGATTAAATCTTTTTGTTCATGACAATCATTGCTTTTGAATTCAGTAATAATTTTTATATCTGATAAAACTAATTATTTTAAATAAAAGGTTATTTACTCCTCCTACTGCATACATAGTGGTCAGAGTCAGTCTCACAGCAAACAACTGAAAGAAACATGAAGTTTAAAATGTTTTGATTTTTGATATCTTTGCAGTTAGTCAGAATAAGATATCATAAAGATATCATAACATGAGACAGAAAGAAATGCTTGTTAGTTAAGAGATGTATTAATTGTATTATTTAACATCCTCCAGGTGAAAAATTTATTAAAAGTAAAAAGAGCACAAGTGAACAGGACAGAAATGTGTAGGGAAAAAACAAAACTGAAGAAACATACTACACTACCTCCAATGTCTCTATATTTCCAATACAAAATACTCTGTTTAATTACTTACTGTTAATAAATGCTATGTTGCAAGAGACAAAGTGTAATAAGTATAAGTAAGAACTGATAAAACATCAGATTCATGATATATATGTAAAATATCTGAATATATTATCTCCATATGTAGTATTTTAAAATAGTCAAATGTTAAAAATGTTAATGAGAAATTGAAATGTTTTAAGTGTGCAGCAGAAATGAAGTTCATAAATGATGTAAGGAAAGGAAAAGAACTTAGAATGGAAAGTGCTTGTTACAGAAAGAAATGCAGTTCTGTATCAATGGCAAGCGTATTTTTTACCCCACTAAGTATCATGCATATTTTTGATGCTGTGTTAGAACACAGTGACTGTGTGTAAAGTTGGTTACAGTCAACAAACAAGACTAAGATTTAAATATGTCGTTAATTCAGTTAACTTCTTATAGTATGAAAGAAAAGTTACAACATGCAACCTCCTTTTCAATATACTGACAGTGTATTTTACTAAATTATTTTTAAAGACATACATAAAATTAGCACAAAAAGCACTGTATATATTTCAAATCCTTGAGATTTTTTCCTCCAGAAAATTTCTATTTTAAATATTGCTTCGGATCACACTATATATATTGTAATTTTATATATTCTGAAAATTACAAGTTAAAGGAACTTATCATTTCTAAACTAACTGAATGTATTATGCAATTTACTCATTTAATGTCTTTGTTTAAGGATATTTCTTATCTTTTACATTTTAAACCTTTAAGTTTGCATGCTTACCAATATCAGAGATGCACAGAGAGTGGGGTTAATTTCTCTGCTGAGTTTTACATTCATTTGAAATATGATCAAAATATATATAAAACTTTTGCTTTAGATTAAAAAACCCTACAAAACAGAAAACACTTCTACAAATAGTAGTATCTCAATGCACGTATTCAGCTCTTTCTTCAGGCTTCTGGCTCATACACTTCATTGCAGTAATTACAAACACAGTGCAGGACAAAGCCCAGAAGACCTTGCCCATTTGATAACATCCATTTTAAGCAGGACGTAAAGTAAATGAGAACAAAAACATGCCTGAAATTTAATATATATAAAACAATTTTGATACACTTCTTGACCACCTACAAATTCCTCGTTTTGACTGTCACTTTATTTCCTCAAAATCAAAATTCACATTGATTCAAACATTTAAAACGTGGGTTGTATTAATATATTAGGAACAGAGGGGAAAACAAGAAAATTTCCATGAATTAACTAAGACAAAACTAATAAACTGACATTATGATCTTGTTAATATTTTGGGGGCCTATTTTCTCAGAAGATTCATTAAGTTAACTATCATGATTAATACTGGTGACACACTTCTAATTCACATGTGAATGAAGGCTAAATTCACATCATTTATAAAAATAACCTTGACCAAAAGTATGTTAAGAATACATCAAATGATAGTTTTAATTTGACAAGGTCTGTGAAATGGGTGCTTTAATTTAATAAATTACTTTAATATCTACTATTGTAAAGCAACATGGCAAGAGCAGTTACAAGTAATTCTTATCACAAAATCCTTCTGATTTTAATAATGTAGCTCAAATAAGACTTATGAAAAGGTCTATTATACTCTAATAAGAGATTTCATATACTCACCCCTTTATCTCCTCTTGTTTTTGAATTGAATTTCACTGTTTTTAATCGAGCCCGTTCTTTCTTCTCAACCCTGTCAAAGTACCCACTATTATTTTTAAGGTATATCAAATACATCTAATTGTCTAGCTACAAATCATCAGAAGTGATACTTCAATACAGGGCATTTTTATATTCTAAAACCTTTGTAAGCTATCTAGGTTTGCGTCTCCAAAGTAATTAGAATTTCTGATATATAAAATACAGGACTCATTTTATTATTAAAAGAACCATTTGTGAATTATCAAAATACAGCATTTAATATATGCACTCAGTTCCATAATTATACTAAAATTATTATAAGACAAGACTTCTGAGTTGACCAGTTTTCCAGGTTTCTGTTTATTTTTAGTAATGTAAATATTAGCTTAGCATGGAAAAACATATTCTAAATTATTAAGCATGAGAGAGAGAAAGGAAATGGGGGAAAATGTCAACAATTGGTGAAAGTAGGTGAAGGATATATGGGTGTTCCTTGTACTATTCTTGCATTTCTCTTGTACTTATTTTTCTGTAGCTCTGAAAATTTAAAAAATAAAAAGCTGAGAAAAAATTTAAGCTTAACTCCAGTGACATTTTTGCGTAAATACATAAAGTAACCAATTATAGTATACAAAATAAAGAGTTTTAAAGTATCTTTGGAGGGATATATAAGAACTGGTTACTTCAGTTATTTTCTGTGAAGATGAAATGGTTGCCTGGGAACAGAGTTAAGAGGGAGTCTATATAACTTTTAGATCTTTTGAATTTTGAACCTTGCTAAAGTGTTATTTATTCAAAAGTAGCAAACAAACAAAATGTAACAAAACAAATGCTTTAAGTAGATATTAACACTAAATGCACTTTGCAACATTTAATATAAATTAAGCTTTTATAAACAGTTTCAACTCAGCAATTATGTTAGTACATAGCAGAAAAAGCTAACCAGCCTATGAATAAAGTATTTTTTCTTCATTATATAGCTATACAGTTTTACTGTGGGATAGTAAAAGAAGAACCTTAGTAATCATGGATTTAAAACATTATAATAGTTAAAAACGTGTTAGTTTTTTACTATTCAGAGAAATCCTGAGGATCTGTGACATGAATAATTAACTTTTAATTTTGCCTAGACGCTTGAGGGCACTGCAAAAGTAACATTTGGTGAGTGAACATTTACAACTCGAAATGGCTCTGTTTTCTTATCATTGTCTTGTTCACTAAATAGTTTGAGTGACTTAAACTGTGTTTATTTAAAAATACTGTTCCAGAAAAAAAGCTAAGAATTATAGGAACAATAATTAATTCCTTGTGGGATTTGTAAAGATCTCAAGATATGACTTATATTACTTTTGGCCTTAAAAATCAACCTTATAGAATTTTTATACAAAATGAAAGTAAGTCTTTCCACCAAAGTCAGCCGTGTTTCTCACTTTTTCCAGTAAAGCCTTTGTAAGAATATAATGCTCCAAGGCAGAAATCAATTTTAGTAACTCTGACCTTGATATTTAAGATGTGAAGTTTCTTACTGACACGAAAGACAAAGAGTAAGCATTTCTGAATTTAAAGGAGACTACATTACATTCCAGGTAAAAAGTTATGCTGAGGGCAACATTGCTAAAAGAGGAATTGCGACCAAATATAAGATCTAACTAAATAGTTGGATTTTGCTAAACATGTGAAGCTAGCCAACAAGTCATAAAACTACAACTACATACCTTTGTAATACTTTAATATTCCTACCCTTCAACTTCTACAAATACATCCACCTACATATGTAGAGGTCTAAAATAGGTATATGATTTGGCATACTTATCAGTTATAGAGAATCAATAAAATAGGTATAAATCTCACTCATTAATAAGAAAAATACAAGTTTTTTACACCATGAGCCTGACCTGAAGGGAATTAACTAGTTATAATAGACATTACTATCTCATTAATATTTTTTGCTGGCTATCTCAAAACTTAAAAAAAAAAAAAAAGACTTTTAGGCAAAGACTTGGATGGTTTCATAAATAAGGTACTTTGGAGGAATTATGAACTGATGTTTAAAGCCTTTCCTACAAAAGCAGAGACATTTAACTGCATTTCATAGATCTTAGAGGAGGTTTTGTAAGCTGGTATCCTTCTTTTGAAAGACAAAGAGCACTTAACCACTTGTGCCATTAGATGGTAAGTATGCACCAAAGAAAGATAATAAATGGTTAAAAGCCAAGAGGAAAGACAGCAAGTGCACTAATACTTCTAAATTAAGCAAGAAAAGAAATGTGAAGCATATCACCAGATATTTCTAAACATTTTGCATTTATTTTTACAATGCTTTTAATTTATAAGTCTAAAAGAGGTATAATTCACATACTCAAAAGCTTTTTTTTTTTACCCCCTCCCCTCTCCTAGTCTGAGTTATAGGAGTGATTTCCCACCCCTGTGCCCTCAGACCCCTTCTCATCTCATGTCATCACCTCCTCTCTTCCAAATTTGCAGTTTCCTCCTCCTCGTTTCCCCACCCTTCAACCTTCAAAACAGCCCCCCTGCCTCCAGTAGGCTGTCCTCCGTGGTCATCGCCCACCCCCACCCCCTCCATCTCTTCTCATGGCTCACAGTTCTGCAGAGCTGACCACAGGGTACCTGGGCCACAGCCCTCAGTGCCCTGTCCCTCCTGTCTCCCATCTGCTCCTACATGCTGGATCTCCCCTACCTTACAGTTTCTCTCTGCCCCAGATTGATCTTCTCATTGACCAATGTCCCTCTTGGAAAGCTTCTGCAACTGCCTTCAGATAGTGACAAAACTCTGTGGCCAGTTGCCCCAGACGGTGGCCCTCTTCGCTGCCTTCTCAAGCCTCCAACCCATCTTCTTCCTAAGTTCCCGCTCCGACTGTTCTACCTGCCAAAAATCCCTTTTCTCCACTGGGCTCCCCATCTATCCATATTGTCTGTCTTGAAGAGCCGTCTCTTCCATGAGCAGTCTCTGGTGCCCACTCCCTTGGCGGGATGAGTCTGATTCCTCTGACCCTCATGCATTCTACCTATATGTCCCCATGGTGGCCACCAGTGTCTGTCTTGTAGTATCCCATGGGAATTTTAAAAAAATTTTTTTTTATTAATTTTTTGTTTAATTACAGTTATTTGCATCCTCTCCCCTCCCCCC